>CVRI01000003.1:0-81571 GCA_900005825.1 Clunio marinus
ATTAGGAAATTGCATTGAGTTATGAATGAGCACGGAAAGTTTTTTAGAACGAATTTGTTGAGCACGATATCCAAACACAAAGAGCATTGAATCAATAACGTTGCTTTTACCACTGCCATTAGGTCCAATAACAGCTGAGAATCTCTAAAATCAAATTATTAATTTATGATAAAAGTGAACCAAATTTTAAAATTATTTTCTTTATTACGTGATGAAATGGTCCAATTTGCACTGTATTTGCGTAACTTTTAAAATTGGTGTTTTTGATAAAGCGAATAATTAATCTTGGACCTTTACTTTCAGCAGAACAATAAGCTTTTACAGGAGGAGGAATGTAAATGCCGCCAATTCTTGTTCCACCTAAAACAATAATAATTTCACAATTACATAATGCTTTAGTATGATTACAACTATTAACAATGATAATTTACCTTCTTCATCCTCAGATATGTTCATATCATCATTATCATCATTTGCAATGTCGGTTTCGACTTGCTGATGTTTGTCGCTTGCTCTTTTCGACATTTTTATAATTTAACAATAAATAAATTGCCAAAAATCGAATTGATTATAAAGATAGACGTAATTTACAAGTAATAGATTCAAATTCTAGATTTTTTTACCGTCTACTTTTGATAAAAATTATAATTTGGAGTTTTGTTTGGTTTATTGTTGATATTTGAAAATCCGTTAGATTCGATGTTTTCTATGATTTTTGCAGGACATTCAGACATAGAAAAACTTGTCAAGCTGAAACCCGTATTAATTGTTAATAACAAAAAATTTAAAACAAAACTTTAATAAATTAAACAAATTTATTTAGAATAAAGATGGTCATCTTCGATATTTTCGTTAAAGTTCACCTGAAATGTATTTTAATAGAATATCTTCAAACTCGTTAAAAATTTCTTTTCAGCATCTTTATTTTATTATTGTTTCAAAACCAACATCTTTTGATTACAAATTCTTACATAACTGTCTTCTAAAAATTACACTTCTTACACTTTACTTGCCTATTAAATGCTTTTTTTTTTTTTTGAAAGTTGGAATGGTTTGCATTATTTGGAACGGATTTTAAAAGTACATTTTAAGTTCACTCAAGGACGAGATTGATTTCAAAAAGTTCAGAAATTTTAATTTAATGTTTGATCTCGTTAGACGAATAGTGAAGACAAATTTCTCAATCTTAAATGAGTTAGTTGAATTCATATAAATTGATATTGATTCACATCACTTGAGGCTTTTGGCGAAGTATCAATTTTAGCATATTTTGATCGGAACTTTTTCAACATAAATCATATTAAATTATTTCAAATGAAACTGATTATGAAAATATTTCTTACACCAAAAGCCTTCGGTCATTCACTCGCAATTATTTATAACTTTGAATCATGATCTACTTTCCTTTCAATTCAAACCCGAATTCAATCGAATTAAGTAGATTGTTTACTTGTCCTGATAATTAAGATTGCATGAGGATGGAATTGTTTATTGTTATAATAATTATTATGTCATTAACTTTACATTAAGCGACGGAATGCAATTTCTGGATCGATGTAAAAAGTGGCTTCAATTCCATTTACATTTTTTTTATGGTAAATTTATTGCCTATTTCGTGTCACTGTTTCATTTAAATTTCTTTACTTTTCCAAAAAGAATTTTGTTTTGCTTAACATTTTCTTTCACAACATTTCAGAGAGACACAAATCAAACTTTTAAAAAAATTAAATTAATTTAAAATCAATATCAGCAATGCTAAACCAATGAATTTCAAAAAATTCTTTTGAATTCTAAACTTCGTAAAGAAGTATCATCACGGTTTATATCTAAAATGAAATTCATTAAACTAACATTGCTTAGTTTTCTTCATTTTTTAAAATAATTCGTGCTACGGACGGAACAATTCCTAATAAAACTCAACTCTATGAATTAAATATTTTCAATTACCGGTTAATATGCGAAACTTGTTAGCTACACTTCCTTTCATAAAAAAAAAACTGTTTAATCCATAAAACCCAAAATAAAACTTATTTAATAAATAAATTATAAAATCAATAAAATGTGAGGAATTAAAAAAAATATCAATCAAAAAGCTTTTAACCCAATCATGATAAAATTAAGATAATTTATAAAAAGAAAACTTGCAAGCAGTTAAGAAGCGAGAATGAAATATTTTACACCAACCCGTGTCAGTGCACGAGAAAGAATCGCAATTATATGTTCTTCTTTACTCGACACTCACGCATTCGAAGTTTGTGTCGTCTGCCTTATTCGGTGCCTTTCATTTCCTGCTCACTTCGTAAAGAAACGTCTACTCAAATGGTTGCTTTTTCATATCATTCTTCTTTCCGCTAGGTTTAGGTCGATTATAAAAAAATATTTTTACTTGTTTATTTTTATGTTTCCTTTCGCGATTCAAAACCGTCCACGAAATTTGTGACGCATAAATGATTGATTTCACAAAGAAGAAGCGCGTCATTTGCAGACGATTAATAATTTACTTTCTTCTTCTCTTCGAAGCAAGTAATAAAATGCAAATCTACTCTACAAATTATCTCATTACTTCTTTAACTCTACGAACGGTGTCATTTTAATCATTAAGTACAAACTGCATTTATTCTTTAATATTATTCATGCGATAATGCAAAGAGATAGAGAGAATGTTTTAATTAATTGTTTTTGTGCGGGGGAGATTTCAACTTCACTCCAAAAATTTGTCTTTTCTTTATTGATTTGCTTTAGATTTGAAAAGAAGAAATTCCGAATATTTCTGGTCATTTTGAGCACAGAATCAGAAGAAAACTTAAATAATTTTTATGTATTTATGATGATCGAAATAAATGAGATTCATTGAAAAAATGATTTCCTTGACAGAAAAAGAAAGGCTTATGCTTCTCTTTCATATGGTTTGAATAAAAGCGAGAATCCAAAAGTTGTCGATATTGCACAACTCATAAATAAAATTCCAGTTTTCATTGTCAAATCATTAAATTATTCATCGCTTTACGAAGCGCTTCATATGTGAAAGGAAAGAGAAAAATTCTATTTAGGTAGTCGTTTAATTATCCACGCTGTTCCTACCACCCACACACTTAATCATCCTTTTATTTTACTTCCCCCTTTTATTTAGTTTTGCTCCCTAAAGGTGAGTCAATGTGATATATTTTTTTTATAAGTTCCCTTAGTGCTTGTAAACTGTGATAAACTTACATTTAAATTTGAGTCATGTCATGTTCTTCTTTTAAATTGGAATGTTTTCTTTTACTTTACTCTAGAAAGGTCGTCAAAAATCTTCGTTTTATGTACGAAAACATGTAATCTTGTGCATAAGAATGTCACTAAGAGATTTAAAAACAGAAATTTTTCCACCCCACATGAAATTATTGTGTCTTGTCTTTCTCAACTCTCGAAATCCCCTTACCTCATTAATGTGATCTAATTACGATAAAACCGCTTCCGAAACTTTCTGATCAGATGCTTGAAGCGATTTTTATACAAAAATAGTTAAGCATCGTCGACTTGAGTTGAAGGCCTTAGAACGATTCGTGGATCAGGTCCAAGGAGTTGAGATTCTTCAGCAGTGTTGCCACTATAAGGATATTAAAATTGAAGATTAAAAAATTAATTTGAATAACAAAACTCACCCGTCTTTGTCATACATTAGTGTCTTTCTTTCTTCTTCATCCTCAAGTCGAGGAATTTCGGAAACAGGAGCGTATTGAGTGTGAGAAACCAATGGATCTGTTGATGGATTCAATGCCATAATTTGACCCCCACTTTGCCCTTGTAATTGTCGTGCAAGTCCTTGTTTCTTTCGACCATATGAACAAGGACACACGATACAGTTCCGGCGCCAACAGTCAGCTACTTTTATGTACAATCCTATAAAGATTGCAATAGTTGTGTAAAACAAACATCGTTACTATGACATTCCCACACTTACCCAACAAGACAAATCCAAATATGGTGAAGAAAACACCCAGAAATACGAAGAAAATATCGTATTCCATCTCATGAGGTGGTAAATCTTTAACAATATCTTCATTAGCCATCACGTCTTCATAATCTGCGAATGCTGATACTGTAAGGACAATTCCAAGTGCTATAAAGAAAAGTCCTGCTAGAAGTAAAAGTGTTTGCATCCATGGTTTGCGAAAAGCTGTTTTTAAGCGTGACGATGTCGTTGTTTGTGCTAGTAATGAACCGCCTGAATTTTCAAAGCTGACTGTTGTTGGTTGATATACGGCGCTGGTGGGCATTGTTTTGGTTTTTATCACGAATTATTACACAAAATTTGGTAATTTAAGAATTTCTGTCACAAATTTCAACTTTTTCTTATTTAAGAAGACAATGAGCGTCTGTGAATCAACAACAATTGGACTCGAAGTTGATGAAATTTAATTAATTTACACTTGGTAATGAAAAATTAGCGTAGAACTTGCCAGAAAAAAATAATTTCTTTTTGTGTTGCAATCTCGATAGAATGATTCAGAAACAGGTTTGATCCAAGGGAATGACGAATGCTTGCAACCTGGAAAAGGCATATAAATGAAGTATACTCTCTCGTGTAGTATGGTTGACATTAGTATACTCCGGAGTATCATTATTCAGGGTTAGATAAATAACGATTATTGTAAGGGATTGGGAAGCAAATATAATCCGGAATTTACTTTAAAAACAATAACACTCGTGTTTGAAAGAATTATAAAAATGCCGAAGATAGCTGAAGTAAATAATAATTAAGAATATTATTTGACTTGATGAAACTTATTAGTAAATCTCTGTTTAGTTAGCAGGTGATAATGCAACAGAGAGTTCGAGGACGTTTGTAATTGAGGATGAAGGGCACACAATTGGGAATGTTTTAAAACATATCATTGGAAATTAGTAAGTTATTGATTTAAGTTCTTCATTAAAGGATGGTTTCTTAATTTCCAAATATATTTATTATTCAGTCCTGATGTGAATTTTTGCGGTTACACTATTCCCCATCCACAAGAGAATAAAATGCATTTCCGAATTCAAGCTCGATCAAATGTGCGAGCGGTTGATGTGCTCAAACGTGGGCTGCAAGACCTCGAAGAATGCTGTGATCATACTATAACGACTTTTGAAGATGCAATGACAGCTTTTAAGACATAATAATTTAAGCGCTCACAACATAATAAAATTACTTAATTTTAAACATACTTTGATTTTTATTAAATTAGGTATCTAGATTTCAAGTTTTTGAAGAATTCTCGAACAGTGTTTTTACTCTCCCAAGAATTATTCAAGGTGATTTATTAAGTTATTCAAAAATAAACAATCAATGCAGTGCAATTTCTTTGTTTACAGATAGGTAATATTAATTCAAGGAATTAAAAATCGGAAGACGTTCCGAAGTGTCTCGCTTTTGTGGGTCTTAAACTTAAACTTTCATTTTCAAAACAATAATTTGATTAGCAAATAATTTGGCATAAACAAAAACCGAGTGCCTCGCGTTGGAAGTATTAAAAAGGAGTATTGAATATATTTTTCAAATGTGCGAGTGTAACAGATTTTAAAATTTTAAAACATTCTCGAACGATGTCTTTACTTCGTTTAAACAATTTAAGGGGATGATAGAAGGCATTTGTTCTTGGCAAAGTAGGTAGGTAGTTTTATGTTTTTCTCATTCATTCTTTTGTTAGACTTGATTGTTTCCTTTATCAAATTTCAGTTATCAAATTAATTAATTTAGTATGACTGTTTGGACGAAATTGAAACATTTTCTCACTCAAATTATTCTTAAAAATTAAAATCAAATCTATGAAGATCAGCCTACACATTAGATAGTTAAATGATCTCAACGAAATTCCATGACACTATCAGCAATATTGATATTATCTGCATCTCTCATTCATAATTTTCCTTATAAAATCTTATTTTCTTCACCAAATTTACAATCACAGATATGCAGATAATTATAGATTCATGATGCATATTTAACACAATTTGCATCTTTCTATTCATTTTCAACTTTTTGCTTGCTAACGTTTGTTCACTTTTTATGACAAAAATATATCATCGTCACTATGTCATCATATTAGTGGTGTTCAATTTCAAAAGAAATCTCGAAAAACAGCAGAAAATGCCGACGCACGACTCACAAACGGAGAAAATATTTCTTGAGAATTTTTTTTTTTCGGGCACTGTAACAAAAACAGATCATAAAACTTAATTAAGCAGAATATGTTTCTTCCTGAATTCCTTTTTGTGTAGAATGTCATAGTTTCTTGCCGAAGAAGTGAATCGATCAATGTTTTGTAAATAAACACTTCTTGCAAGGCATGGAAAGACACTGAAAGTGTTTAAAATTAAGAACCCAACAAGACAACCCAACAAACTCTTGATTTACTTTTCTTTAACAATTTCCTTCGCATGAGTTTCCTTCAAACAACATTTAATCTTTTTGTGTTGCTTTCAATAATCCAAAAGTCAAACTTCTAAAGAAAAAAAAAATAAGAAACTCTGCTCCATGATTTATTCGTTTTCCTGAAACATATGTGAGAAAATTATGTAGCAACGGTGCTCATAGAAATTCGAGAAGCACTGGTGTAATGTGGTAAAGATTTACGATTCCTCGTATACTTATGCTTGTATTTTCTTTTCTTTAAACTATTAAAAAATTTATTTATGCTTCAAACAAAATGAAATTGTTTTGTTTTATTTGATTTTACAACCAATTTAAGAAACAAAGAGTTTGGAAAGTTTATTATTTTTTAATGCGTTTGAATATTAGTTCAAGTATGATATCGTTAGAACTTATTTTTGGAGTGCATTTCCCATTTTCTTAACAGTATCAAGGGCAGTTGATTGAATCGTAAAGAGTTTGATTTGAACTTTCTTGAAAATATCTTAGACAATTGTTGTTCATGTTATTTTAACGCAATCCCTTATGAAAGCTTTTTTAAAAGCTTCACCTTTCTTGGATACTTCTCAAATTTCTTCAGAGAGTCATTTTTTGCACCCGTCACGCTTATTTGAGAAAATTGTTATCAAGTGGCTTATCACTCTCAAGCAGCTAAGTCTACTCTCCTGCACACGGCACCAACTGTCAAACCAATTGTATCGAATGAAATCAAGATTAGTATAATTAAACTTTAGTCCGCAAACACTCTTGAAGTTGACGACAAAATGCCAATTGCTAAGTAATAAAGAGATTCTCTTATCAAAAACTGAGCTGCTATTATTTATTTATGATTTAATTCAATATATGTATTATTATCTTTTATTGACGAAGATTATTTATATAAAATGTGATCATTTATAACATAAATTAACTTGAAGTAATCGATTGATGAAGTATAGAAATCGATCATGTCGTAACTTTCAAACAACCCAATTCAAAACTTATCTTCATGCTTATCAATGCTCTGTCAACAACCTTCTTTTTCTTATCAAATTTCTTTATATCTTTAAATAAATACGACAAGAACTTATTTGGTATAAAAACTTCGTGAAGGAGACATTTTTCGATAAACCTTCAAAGTGCCTAGTCGTACGAAATTTCACTTTCTTAATTTTTAAAACTTCTAAAATCAAAAATTTATAATGGATCACGGCGACCACGATCATGGTGATGGTCATGGTGATGATGCTGATGGTACAGTCTGTACAATGAATATGAGCGTAAGTAAAGATAATTAAGTAAATTTCCACAATAACTCGAACTTGAGTTCTTCATTATCTTCGTAAAAATTTATTTAATTTTCAAAGATTTTCTTAAACTCTTCCACAGTTGCACTGGGGAACGTGCGAATTCATTTTAGTGAAGTCGTGGCAAGCAAATACGCTTCGTAAGTTATCAAATGATTTGTTCTTCTTCTTTTGCGAAAAATGTTGTCTGATTTTAAATTCTGTTGTGCTTGGATATCAATTCAGTTTCTAAGGCAAAAACGTAGATAGAAGAATAGTTAAATAAACTAAACTTGAAGCCATAATTCATTAAAGAATTTTAAAGATTGAAACTTAGTCAAAAAAGTCAAATTAATATATTTTTCTTGATTTATCAGCCAAATTCATCGGCGCTGCCATTGGAATATTTTTGCTAGCTGTTGTCTATGAAGGATTGAAATACTATCGTGAAATGTTACTCATTGAAAGCGAACGAAAGAAACAAATAGTTCAGAAAAACAGTAACGGCGAAGTAAAAGTAACAACAAAACAATTGACAATAAGAGAACAAATTCTGAACGTTCCACATGCTGTGCAAACGTTTCTTCATTTCGGACAAGTGTTCATCTCTTATATCCTTATGCTGATTGTTATGCTGTGCAACAACTGGTTGATTATTGCCATTTGCTTAGGTGCTGGAATTGGGTATCTTATTTTCGGTTGGTTGAGAAAGATTCAATATAGAGATATCAACGAATGTTGTTACTAATCAATTAAACACTCCATTAAAAATTAATACAAAATGTTCAAGACTTATCATAATGAATTTATTGAGATTTTCTCCACTATCTAAAGTAGATACATTATCAAATGAAATTTCAAGTAGCTGGGAAATTTCTCTCTGATTGTAAACTGGTTTATTTTAAAAAAGATTAGACACAAGACTATCAGTGTGAAAAGTTACCCATAAAAATGTGCAACTACTTAATGACATCGATACTTTATTTGAAACTAGCTTCTGTGTGTGGCATGTTGACCTTTTTAACGAAAGAAAGAGAGAAAAGTGTCACATTTCATTTGAAGAGTTCGCAGATTTACAGTTTTTCGTATTAAACTTCCCTTGATGACATTTTTTGCTTAAGAAAGTTGTCATCATAGAAGGAAGTGGGATATAGTTAAGCTGCTTAATGTTTCACAAAATTAATCATGTTTCCAATGACATTAAATTAAGATTGCAAGAAACAAGATACTTAATCATGGCCCATGGGTTTCCACTGTAAAAATTTATTAAATTTAGAAATAATTAAAAACTTTCTTTATTAATTCAATTCGATTTTATTTAGTTCAACTATTAAATTCTTCATTAGTGCATAAGTGTTTTGCTATATTTTTATACATTTGTATTATTTCCATTCCACAATCTAATTTCAAGAATAAAAGTATTAACATTATTAATTTTTGAGACTTTACGCTTTGCTGCTTGATTTGTCACGAACGAATCAAATTTTTATTGGTCAATTTCCACAAATCTACAAATTAAATTTCATACAAATTCGTCGTAACAGCGTCTGATAAGAATGTCTTTTTGTTTTTCGAATTCTTTTTCTTCGTTCACTTAACAATTCTAAATAGAGGCACGTAATAATAGGAGAAAAAAAGGCACAAAGACTAGAAACAAAAACAAAAACTCGCTCCAAAATAATGAAATGAAATCAACAGAAGGAAACAAAAATCTTAAGAAAAATTTACATGTTGGCATGTTAGTCGACAGTAATATCGAGAAACTGGCACAATCAGTAGCTTTAACGCCTCTCAAATGTCATGCACATACGAGAACAAAATTCTTAGAAAATTTTATCACAAAGTAAAAAAGAAAATTGAGAAGAAATTCGAGGAAAAAAGGTGAAAATTGAGTAAGTTTATAAGTTTGCTCCCGTTGAAATGCCATTGCCATGCATTCCAGTGCTTTGAAAGTACATGTAGTAATTGTAGTTCTGTGAATTCTGTGCTGGATCATGTGAATTAATCATCTGAGATGTAGCTAATTGAGGTGACGTTTGTGGTTGAACGAATTTCTGGTTGAAGTTCAGAATATCACTGACTGAGTGCGTAATGCTGCCATGTGACAATGGTGGCCAATGATGACAATGTGAGTTCCTTGAAATGACGTTGTTTGGTGGTGATGGACTACCGCACGACGACGATGTGTTTGGTGAATTTTCACTTTTGATTGGTGGTGGCGTTCCATAAGGATAAGTTGGATAAATTGAATTGTATAAGTGTGGGTGTGAATGGGAAATTGCTGAACTATGGTGATGATGATGATGATTGGTGACTTTATTTCTTAAGATTCTAGAAATGGAGCTGACACTAGGAACATTATTCTTATCACAAACTCCGTCGGCAAGTAGTCGATCACGAATTTCCCATGCAAATATTCCTGTTGGAAATTAATGCCAATGAAAATTCTCTTAATTATTTAATCTTAAGCATAATCTTACCAGGATCTTTCATCTTAAGTTCCCGAATGTAATTAACAACCTTCGGTGTTGTAACTCGAGGTTTCGATCCACCAATCGCTCCCGGAAGAATTGAACCTTGAGGTTTTATAATTTTTAATGAAGATGAGTACAAATAAACTATTTAAATGTTAAAAACATTTCACCTGTTTCATGGTATCTTGCTAAGATCTTTGACACACAGCCGTGACTGACTCTCAACTGTCTGGAAATGTCACACGGTCGAATTCCCAACCGTGCCAACTCAACTATTCGCATTCGTGTACCATTCGGCAATGGACGGCCCTGGAATAATGACAACATTAAGTCAACAGATTTATAAGCGATTTTATTACGAATTACATTAACGAAAACTCCTCCTAATTGATTGACTTCACCATACTGCTGAACATGATTGTCTGTTACTGAAAATTAAAAAGCAAAAAAGAAGTTTTATGAAATTTCCCATAAAATTTTACAATGAAAATCTGCATAAATACATCAACAGAAACATCACAATCTCAACCGACATTCGTATTGCAATTCATCTTCGCTCCCCATTTCCCCTCCCTCAACAAGCATAGCTTCGTTTCTGCTCTACTCTCTTCTCATGCAACATTCACATTTGAAAGTTTTTTCGCGAAAAAATTAATGAGTTAGCCTTGTCGTTTTACAAATTACTTTTTAGTAAAAGGCAAACTCATCGTCAGACATTCAAAACGATGTTCAAACATGTGTACGAAAATTTCTTTCTCATTTTTTTAATTAGACAAATGTATTCATATGAAAATGGAAGGGGAGAAAAAAAAGATTGAACAAGAAGAAAATAAATGAAATTCATTTGTTAATTTGTTCAAATTTCGTTTATGAAAATCTTTTATGATTTTTGAGGTATTATTGAAGGATGCTGTTGATGGAAGAAGTTTTAACTTGTGATTTTCACATAACTTCACCTTCTCAAACATTTAACATACAAATATCGCACAATACTTTTTATCAATTTGAACTTAAATAAGAAAATATTTTAAAAGCATCGAAAATTATTTGTCATCTTTTGTTTTAAAAGGTTTCGAACTTTACCAGATCGTACTAAATGTTTTTCAATTCCCTTCATCAACAACAAACAAACAAGTGCTTGAAGAATAAAAATTAAAAATTTCCATCTAATTTAATTTATGTGCGTCGTAAAATTTGTGTTTATTTCGCGCAAAGTGCTTGACTAAGTCTAGTAAAGAAGTCGTAAATTGGTGCTAATCATTTAACACATTCAATTTACCTTTATTAATGTCTATTTGCATCTCCAAAGTGTGGATGTTTCTATTCAATTTACACTTTCATTGCGAGATTAAATGAATCAAAGCTCAAAACCTGATGATCTTTAACTAAGTTTTAATTTTTTTTGCAGATTGTTTCTTGACATTTTGATTGAAGGATTTTTGAAAGATTTTCAAAACATTAATTTAATTAATTTATTTTCAAGGGATGAGAAAAAGAAATGAAATTAAGTTGCAACTTATGAGAATAATAAATTAAAGGAACCCTAAATATTCAAACAAATTGTCATTGATCTATTTATGGATCACCACAAAGATCACTGATCAAAGAAGTCTCTTCCCTCTCATAAATAAATATTCATTAAAGTTGTATTAACAAATAAATTAATTCCAATGCAGTTACAAGTCGAAAACTTATGTTTTTATCCCTGTTCATTTCACTTGTGGGTTCACCTCATTAATCTTCAAAATGAATGTCACAGTGAGCTGGTAACAAGTTGGAAACAGGCGATGTAAAAATAATTTTAAGATTTCTTGTTCCGCGCCGACATTTTTAAAGGCAAAGCCGACACGAAACAATAAATATCCAATACAATAAATTAATTATGTCGTAAGGAGCACTTGTGCGTGGCTCGGCTCTTACGGAAGGGATGAATTGAGGCAGAACGTCGCACGAGACTCAAAAAATGCACACGAAGCAATTCTACGACCGACCGATTTATTCATGTGAGCTTTCAATTAAATTTTCATTTTTAATTAAATGCTATCTTTCAACTGCAATTTTCAAGATTTTGCCATCATGCGACGACTTCTTTATTGCATTTACACCTGTTCATCAGTGGTTGGTTGAGCGTGTGGAGGCGTTGAGTGGCTTGAACTGTATATTGGACTCTCTTAATTAGAGTTTCGGCGTTTCAAACGACGCTTAAGTATCATTTTATGATATTTAGAATGATTTGATGACATTTAAAATAAAATTTTCATTGATTATTTGATCTTTTTGCGAAACTCTTAAATTGCATTTTCATCACTTTTCTTCTCTTCTTATGACATTTAAGAAACAAGAGAAAAAGTGAAAATTTTAATTATCTTAAAGTACCAAGCTACGTAGGCATTACTCAAGAGAAAGATTATTCAATTTTTACATTTTCAACCAAGATTAAATTGACTAAAAAATTGTACTTTTCGTGATGTAAACGATAAAAAAATTCACTTTTCTTTTTGTTTTCATTAAAAAGTAAAACGACAGACAAGGCAAATGAATTTTCTGTTTTTTACTTTGAAGGATGGCCAGATGAAATTGTCCTTGTCTGATTTATTAATAATTAGATTTAAGAATTAAATTCAAAATGTTAAGGTTTAAGGTAGATTGGAATATTTAAGTTTAATTAGTAATTTCCTTGATTTTGTACCTTTCGAGTCTAGACACCCTCTCAGCAATTTTGCAGAGATTTCTTCTGTTTATTTCATCAAATAAATAATAAAATGCATACAAATGCTGGTCTTTCATAATGACAAAATGTTGGATGATTCTTCATCAAAAGCATGGCACGATGCCAATGGAAAATGAATAACATCGTTCCGACCCTTGAGTGCGATAAAACATGAAACAAACCTTTAATTTCATAGCAAAAGAAATGAAAATATTTTTACTACTTTACGCTACGGAGATTTCTTTTCACTTTTATGCATCCCGCAATATGCAGATTTCCACAATTTTCGATTAGATACTTTCGTTCATACGCTGTTAGTTTTTCAAAGATTCACATCCAAAAGGGAAACGAGAGATTACAGAGCGTTTCTAGAATGCATCGCACTTAATGTTCTTTAAAGTTTAAACTGTCGCTTTCGGAATCAAAATTCGTTAATGATCATAGGAAGAAAATGTTAAAAGTCACAAAAATCATTAATTAGTTGTAGCAACTAATTTATCTCAAACGTAACATGACATTTATTTGAAATATTTTTCATTTATTTTCAGATCTTAGAAGATCGATCGAGGAGTCGTAAAAATAGTTGAAATATTTTTCACCGTGGTGGGGTTAATCGTCGAGGTTAAGCTTTTGGCTTTAAGTCTGTCAAATTTTAAATTTAAAGTTCAGAAATAATTCTTTTTTCCGAGAAAAATGTTTTTGAATCACTGATGAGATGAAGCCATTCATGGAAAATTATTTTGCATATCGCAATGCATGAAATCTTAATTAGTAGCTGACAAAAAGATCAAATTAATTACAACATTTAAATCTCTCTTTATGTTCTGAGAAATTCATGAAGGCAAATTTTGATTAAGATAAGAATGCAGTGCTTAGTGATTGAGCTGCAAAAGTAGCGCCATTTGATTGAAAATCGTCTTCATTTATTCGACTAAAGGACAATCCACAAACAATAACTGCAAAAAGGAAAAGATCGCCAATAACCGGGTTTCTTGAAAATAATAAACATTAACAAATGTTTTATTTTTGATAGCGGAATTTAAAACGATTCCAAATTCTTTTCGTGTGTACCGAAAGGTTATCAGGAAGCGTAAATTATTTTTAGGAATTCATTCCAAATATGAAAGCATCATTTTAATAATTTATTTTAGATTAAAATATTTTTGAGTTTTGTGTTGGTAACTAAACTTTGAATTCTTAAGTTAATTAATGAGAATGATGTCATGTTAGACCTTTGAGGAATAAAATTAACTTGTTTAATTTTCACATTAGAAGGGCTTTTGTCTGCCATTTTTAACCACCGCTAACTTGTTCCATTATAGGAGACAAAGGACTGAACATGAATTGTATTGATTTTCAACTCCAAAATTAATATTCAGTGAGAGAAAATTGAGTGATTTGTTGGATGATTATCAAGTTACACTCAAAAAAAGTTAGAAAAAAGCTTCCTAAAGTTTAACAGTAGAAAAAAGATTCTCTCATCTGTTATGAATTTAAAAGTCAAACATTACGCATGAAACTGGAGAACTGATAATGCGTTAAAAGGCATTGAAAAGACAAAATAAAAGTTGAAGTTACAAAAGTGGCGGTGCGACATGAAACGATGGAGAGAAAAGCAGTAGCCTATTTGAAGAACTTTATTTATTTTACAATTCAACCTTTCTTTCTACGCTCCGCAAAGGCATCTAAAGGCATTCAAATATTATTTGTACAAACATAAAAATGCATTTAGCATGATCCGTTGATGATGTTAATATGGTGCTTCAAATCAAATATTTATGGAGTCGTCGCTAAATAATTTATTTATGTTGAAAAGGGAGAAGAGAATAGAAGAAGGAAATAAAAGATTTGTAGCCCGACTAATGACTTTATGCTTTGTTTAAGATCCTTTTCCGAAGGATGATGTGCACGTTTTAGTTTTCTTAATGTGCTAAACCAGGTTGAGAACGTTTTAAGTGAATAAATAATCTGAAATCATCGTTCGGTTCAGGGCGAAATAATATTCTCACATACAAATCATCTAAATGAATTTATTAAGCATCCATGAAACCATGAAATGATAACGATTGAAACTTCTCGTCTCGTTTGCTCTAGCGCGGCTCTTCCGAACCATCAAATCTTGACCCGTAACCCATTTATCGCTACATTTAAATATTTTTCGTGTTGATAATTTTTTTTGTGTTCTACTTCTCGTCAAGACAATCGACGAAAAAAAAATGAAATGATTTAATATGCGCAACGAGATTGTTTGTTATACAAATTATTTTTCAGGGAAATATTCAACTAATCATTGAAGTTTGTAATGCATTAAAATGATGTGATGATATCAACTTAATCTTAAAAAATCACATCTCAAGTTGAGATGACGATATAAAGTCAATTTTGATCTCATCGGTTCAACTTGATCTTGATTGTGCAATTGTCTGAACCATCATCAAATACTCACAGCTAATGGAAATCAAATCGTTCAAAGCCGTAGTAGATTTTTATTCATATTTATAGCTCGTTCTCTCTTTCTTGATAGTTGCGTGTAAAGTGTAAATGGTAAACTATTGATTAAATAAATTTAAAACAAACAAATTTTTGAGTGTACTTTGCTACCGGTTTTCTAATCTTTGTTCATATTCACATTTGTCTGGTGTGCCGGTGATGCTACAAACAACAGCAGAGTTGAGGCTTTTAAGCCAAAAAAAAAAAAAAAACAACTCACAGCCAATTATCATCATCAGAACAACGAAAAATTCATATTTTCTTCGGAGGCCTTTTTGCCTTCGTTTGCTTCTTCTTCCTCTTTTGTTCGAGAGAAACACCATTAAAATATTAATATTTGTGCACACATTACTTTGATATTTTTTTTGTTTCTTACTCCTCGAAACAGAAGGAAAAAATTTAAAGAAAATGTTGTTTGTCGGCTCCATATAACAGAAGAAGGCAGCAGAAGAGTTTGAGTATTGTGGTGAAATCTGTGCTTTTATTTTATTTTGCCTTCATTAATGAAATAAGACAACGGGACGTCTCAAACAGAGATAATGGTGTAAACAGACTTAAATATTAAATATTATGGTTTGGTTAATCATTCAGATTTTTCATGTTAAATTTATTTGCACTTCTACTGAAGTTTGCTGACGGTTTGTGAAGTTCCATTAAGAAACACGAAATAGGGAACTATGTGAAGAGTAGAATTTGAATGATAAGTTTAGCGTGTGCTTCTACATAGTCCAATATCAGCTTTTAATTCACAAGATGTGCGATATTTGAAGAATTTTTTATTTAAACTCGACGAATAGTTTTATCTCGAATGAATTCGAATGGAACGCAACGAGAAAAATTATCACATGAAAGGCTTTTGTTTGATCATTAGTCCACTTTTTTTCTTGTGTGGCTCGTGTTTAAATAATTAGACAAACAGCAATAAAAAATCGTTTCTGGTGGTCATTCAATGTATGAACTCTTTTCATTCTTAAAAACTTCGATTTTAATGTTTTATGAGTCAATGAATGAAAATCTGACGATTCTCTGCAAGCGATAGAAAATTTTTATTTATTAACATCGGAATTTTCAAAGATTTCTTGATAAATGACACCGAAGAGACTTGACAGTATTCAAATTGATATTTTCTTCAGTGAAAAATTATCGTTCACATGTTTCAACATAAATTTCACTCGTTGCTATTGTAAATTTTCATTTTATAATTTATGAAGATCATTCAGAAAATCAACAACTCCTAAAATTACTTCACTGTTCAATTTGTGATTTTATTTATTGGAAGGAATGTCGAGCAACTGATTTTAAACAAAAAACGGAAGTAATTTTTTCTCATTTCATATTAAAGACAATGAAAAAAGATGAAAATTAATTTCTAACCAACTGTTCAGTTGAAACATTGAATAGAAAATTATTGGAAAAAAATTCAAGATCAGGAGAATTTTGCAAACTTTTTATCAATCATTCATGACTTTTAACATAAACAATTCTAGCGATAGCACGACCGTTCTAATGTGATGATTGCGTTGCGATGATGCATCTGAACTTTCATAAATGATCCATGAAATTTTAATGATCATGTATGAGTCTTATCTTTGCAAGTATAAATTATGCATCATCATTGCTAATTACCTGAAGGATCCATGCTTGTTGATTATTCCAAATTCTTTAGAAGGCACTTCAAGTTATTTTTGATCGGTTAATTTTACACAACAAAAAATTTACAATGTTTCTTCGATGAAAACGAAAATAACAACAATAAAAATCACTGATTGAACTCGGTTGTCACATCAACATTAGTGACACTTGATTGCAATTATTTAAAACAATTTCACTTAAATAATGACTTCAGTTTTTTAAAACGGTTTCAACAGATTGTAGGCGTTCGACGCAATCTTCTGCGAATTGTGTCGCAATGCAAAGTTTCAGACTTCCAAAGAAATAATTAAATCTGATTTGATACGATTGGTTGGCTATTATTAAACATCAAATTAGTAATGTTGTTTTCATTTATTTCACACGGTTAAGGTACAATGAGAAAATTTAAAGTTTTGTAATCACGTTCATAGAATTTGAATTTAATCTTTTCTTTCTGTTTTTAATTAAAACTTTAAATTATCCACGCCGCATTAAAAGTTATATTGCTGCACTAAAGTGTTTTAATGTTCTATTATCGATAACGTTGACTTGACTTTTATTTTTGTTTCAAATAAGAAGTTATTTTCAGTGTAACGCGTTGTGATGCCCAAACAAAACTGAGACTCGCCTTTCACGACTCGTACAGTCAAAGATCGTTGTGAGAGAGCGATATGTGATATTGTAATTAACGACATAAGACGAGACGAAAAGAAGCTGATTTTGAGCCATTCAAAAGCAACGTTGAGACCCACACAGTCGCATAGTTACACAAGTAAAAATTTATTCGTTTTGTGAACCAAAAAAACTCAGGGCTGACGAGTGACGATCTTCATGTGGTTGATCGTTTATCCAACAACAAATGTTTTCTCTTTTATCTCTGATCGTACATCTGGGCGGAGCTTTGAAGATTTATTTTTGTCAGTAGAAATTTGAGAAGTGGCAGAGGCGGAAACAATAAAAATGGAAGATAGCGAAAAGGTGTTTTAGCGCACGAGATCACATAAGCATGGATCAATTAGCATCAGCGATTGCTGATTTCACATTTCATTAAGAATGACGATGTTTCGTTTTATGATTGGATTAACGCTCGATTGAATTGATTTTTTTTTCTTCTTTTCGGCGGAGTGAAGCTAAGCGCGATGGTGATGAAAACTTTTTCGCTGTGGTGAATGCGGAAAATTTTTATGCATGGCATTTACTTTGCGTGAAAGACAAAATTAGGTATTTTCATTCATTTGTTATTCTGATTCTGGTTTCGGATTTGAGAAACGAAAATATGAAAGAAGAGAAATATTCTTCAAAGAAATAACAAGAAAGTGGTATTGCATCGAAAGATGTTTTCATTTCAAATAATATTTTATAAATTATTTTAGAAGCATTTGAAACAAAAATAAAAGTAAATTTGTATTAGAATGTTTTAAATTTATTCTGAAAACCTTTTTATGTTTTCATTTTTAAGATAAACATGAACTTCCTTACAGCCATTTAATTAGCAACCCACCGTAAATCCTGTCAACCACTTTCGATTTATTTTCAGATGTCACACAATGTTTCAATGCTCATCATATTCGTCTTCTGGGAAAGCATATCATTAAATCCTTTTTTTTTATGACATTCGTTGTTTGATGATGCGCTTTAAATGAATATTTTGAGAGCATTTCCCTTAAACGTCACAAATATTTTGTCATCTTTCGACTTAATAAAGACCATATTTGAGTTTCGCGGTGATGAACAGAAACAAAATCGTCGCTTAGCGTATCACATTTCATTAATTTCTCGTATTTGCTTTACAAATTATCGTAACTTTAAATCATCCTTGCTTCCATGGTTGCATCGCTGTATTTCGTATTCGAAGGGCGAACATATGATTCGAATTATGTTACACCACCAGGCAAGGCAGAAAGTCATGATGTTTGGTGCGCACATAAAAAAGTTAATGTGACAGATTCATGGGAATTTGAGTTTATAATCTGCACCGAAAGGGTTGATTTATTCAAAATACTTTTAACGATTGCATTTAATCATCGTTGTACACAACTAGCTTTGATCACCATCGACAAATAAACTCAAAGTTTTAAATTCTTCTAATCGTCTCAGCAACACATGTTCGATCTGTCAAAATGTGATGCTAAAATAAGTCCAAAATTTTTCGGCAAGTGACAAAAGACAATTCGAAACAAGAAGCCATTCATTAATTTTGCCAATTCTCGGAAAGACTCGATGGAAAGATTTTATGGAGTTTTTGCTGTTGTACAAAATGTGAAACGCTTGATTTCGATTTAATGGATTGATGTTGGCGGATAATTAAAAGAGAACTTAAAAGCCATCCGATTCAATAGTTTGTCTATTTTAATACAAGTAGATATATTCATAGCATAAATGTGTTAATACTTAAAATTTGAAGAAAAATTACTCAAAGATCTCAGAAACTGTCTACAATTTATAATTAAATTTAAAGTTATTTTTTTAAATGTTTTCTGTTTCGAGATATCAAGAATTATGTATGAGCAAATGAATGTACATTACTTTGTATATTTAAATTTTACTTCTTTACAAAACATTTCGTTTTTCTGTTAAAATTTGTTGAAATTACCAAAATATCTCATGATAGTCTTCATTGCTTGAGTTTCATCATTTTTGTCTTCACAACCTTTAATAAAGAAATTCACGTTTGACTTCACCGTACAACCATCAACCTTACTTTTCTTAAATAACCTCCGATACGTCATTACCAATGTTTCCCATTTCACGGTTTGGGAGTTTCATTTAATTGAAATTATGCATCAGTGAAATCTTAAATTAAGCAGTTCGAAGCAAGTCGAGATGTCATCAAAATTTTCAGTCTTTTATTTGCTCGTTTTTTTTAATTCTTCTGAAAAGTAAGCATTAGAAACTTTTAATTAAAGAAATTTTTCTTTTATTATTTATCAAGCTCAACGCAGAAAAAATCACAGAAAGAAGAAAATTCATAGATCGCACTTTTGAATCATTTTATTCTTTTAATTTGATAGAAAATGTTTTTAAATAATGTAATGCTATTAGATTCATTGTGATGTGCCACACCGTCGGTAGCTGCGTGCTTATTTATAAAAAATATAAAAATGAAATGTGACAAAAACGTGTCGTGAACAATTTATCTTCACGAAAGATTTGAATTTAATCTAATGTGAAGATACGTTTCGCGATATCACCAATTAACCAATCCACGGCATTCAATAATTTATCACCCGTAACGGCACTGACGCCCACAACCGACCAGTGATGAGTTGTGATCTTGTCAAGTTCGAGAATCTGTTGAATGACAAATAGAAACAGTTGATGACTTTAAAAAAATGACTTTTTTATGATTAATTATCGTTTCTACACATCTTTTTCTTTTGATAATAAACGATCAAGATGAATTGACTTACATCTTTAATTTCTTGAGCTGAGAGAGCGCCCGGTAGATCTTGCTTATTTGCTAATACCAAAAGCGTGGCTCCGGCTAATCTCTCTTCAAGAAGGAGAATATTGAGTTCTTCACGACACGCATCAAGTCTCATGCGGTCAGCTGAATCTACCACCCACACTAAACCATCAGTGCTTTCAAAATAATTTCTCCAATATGAGCGAAGAGATTTCTGTCCACCTACATCCCATAGATTTAATGTATAACCTATTACAGTATTAGTTAAACATCGAATGAATTAATTATCGTCGGAAAATTGCGAAACAAAAACATGCTAAAATTATCGATGATTCATCACAATATAAATTTTGTTTTTCACCTTTATGCTCTAATGTTTTAATGTTAAATCCTAAAGTTGGTGAAATTGTATCAATAGGTTCGCCATTGAATCGCTTGAGAATTGTTGTCTTGCCCGCATTATCAAGTCCGCTGTGTGTGATAAAACATTAACCAATTACCAACCGTAAACAAATGAATTTGGATTTATGAATCTTACAGTAATAAAATTCTCATTTCCTTTTCTTTCTGTCGCATTTTTTTAAGCACTGTGAGAAATCCCATATTTACTAAAGAAGATTATTAAATTTTATCTTTAATTAATTATTTTGAGACTTTTTTATTCCCAATGTTTATTTTTTATATTGCGGGAACTGTAACTACATAAATTTTATGTTTTTGTAATTGTGTTAGTGCTATAAGGGGTGTCAAAGTACTACAATTGAGGGCTGTAAAAAATTTTTTTTTTCAAAACAGAACTTGAATAAAAAATATTAAAATCAATAATGTCAGCGTTGAAGGTTGGTAATTCTCTCCATTTTACCTAATTTCTCTTGAAAGTAGTTGATTACACCTTAATCAAAACTAATTCTATCGAAGGATTTCATATTTAATTATTTTTCGACGTTAATAGGTTGCATAATTGTATTTATCGAAAAAATATATTTTATTGTTATCTTCTAGAATTCAGTTCGATTGATGGCATCAGTTCGCCAATTCTCACGCACTGCAATCCGAAATGAAGATTCCGTTCACCCTGGCTATAAAAAAATCAAACTTATCCAGGAACAGTTCCAGGTTAGTGCATCAATTCACTGAAAATTATTTCAGGCATCATTTTTAATTCTCTTTTAGAAACCCGATGGATTACCAGTACATTTGAAAGGTGGCACTATGGACAGAGTTTTGCTAGGAATCACCACAGTTCTCTGCTTGGTTGGCATTGGAATGGGTGTTGAGCTTATCTACGATCTCGCAAATCCTCCAAAAAATAATTAGAGAGAGCAAATGCAAGCAGTGCTGTTAAATTAGTCTCTTAATTATCTTTTCAACGCGATTTTAATTGAATTCTGTTTAAAATATTCAAAATACCTCTTGCATCTAACTTTCAGCATTTTACAGCATTTACAGATGAATCAAAAACTTTATTTTTCTTTTTATGTCAACCGAACAGAATCAATTTCAAGAATAAACATTCGAAACGTGTTGAAAAGATTTTCCACGATAAATTAAAAGAAAAATGTTGTTATTGATTTATTTAGTTACATTACAGACAACAAATCAACCATAGTGAAAATGACGACGAAAGAAATTTATTGCTAGCCATGGAAATTGAAGAACATTGAAGACTCTTCGTTGGTGCTTCTCTATCAAGACTTTTCTAATATTCATTTCCGTCTCTCTTATTCCAAAGATAAATTAGGCAAATACCGTAAAAACTATCTCAAACTCAATTCACTCAACAATGAAATTCAACATCAAAACAAACTCAAACAGAGAGAAAAATAAATTAATTTCATTTCAAATCTTTTTTTTATGCATTCAATATTTAATTTTCTCATCAGCACTCTTAATCTTACTAATTAATTGTTGATAGTTAATATCATAATAAAATCATGAGTGTTATCATGACACTTACCACTACTGTAAATGGAAGAAATTAAATCACCTTTTCATGTTTTCAATCTTGTTTCATATTAAGTAACATCAATCTTTCCAGACAATCCTTGTTCAAGTGGTAGTAAACATTCTCATTCATTATTTATTTACTTCTCAGATACTTTTTACTTTATTATGATACTTCTCTTCTTCAGTTAAATGCAACAGATTGTAACAAACAATTTTTCTTTTCTTTTAAATTTTTTTAATACTCTTCATGTATAAAGTGATGCACTCTTAATGCTCATTAGTCTGATTAATATTATTTATCATCGCAATGCATTTTTTCATCTTAAACGACGGGTTTGAAATAGCTTTTTAAGCTTCGGAAGCTTTTAGCAAATGCTACAAGGATGAGGGAATTTGGGGTGGTGGGTTGAATTATTTCATTACTTAAAGTTACTCTTACTCTTCATCTTTGACTTCTAAAGCTTTGATCATGTGATTTCTTGTATTTTTATCCTTTTTTTTGTCGAGATGACTTAACGTCTTTTATTTCATCCTACATAAACACTTATTAATATTTAATTTCTATAACGAGATTGCTGTCAATATAAAATATATACATAACACAAGGAGTAAAATATAAAAAAAGAGCTCAACTTTATTCTTTTTGGTTGAATCTAAAAGCGGTTCGTTCGCTTCTTTTCTCATGTTGAGTCGCGTGATGAAATATTTATGTCACTTTCAAGTTCTTTTTACTCAAAGCGTGTTATATATTTATTTTAGAGACATCAACTCTGATATATATTCATAGACATTTATTTGGGTGGATATCTTCTAGGAGTTTTTTTTATTTCTTTTCTAATCTCTTCTTTCATTTTCT
This sequence comes from Clunio marinus, assembly GCA_900005825.1. Lineage (NCBI taxonomy): Eukaryota > Metazoa > Arthropoda > Insecta > Diptera > Chironomidae > Clunio > Clunio marinus. Next base: position 23,175 of record CVRI01000003.1, read on the forward strand.
TGCTAGACTTATTTGTTTCTTATATTGAACTAAAGTCAAAAATTACTGTCCGAAAAAAAATGTTATTTTATATCGTCTTTTATCATCATCATCATCATCATCATCATGTTCTGTTCCCTTTTAAATTCTTAAGCTCGAAATTAAAGATTTTTCTTCTTTCTTCCATTTAATGTTATGTTATTTTTTCATCATGTTATCAAAAAAATATTATAGATATATATATGTTAACTCAGTAAATATGTAGTTACGCACGATAAATATAATCTAGAGGAAAACTAATTTTGGAATTTTAAACTTATGTAGATATTTAGAGATAGGTAAAGATTGTCGGAGGGAAAATAGTTTCTTTGCTTTTTTGTAAAATACTTGAGTCTTGTTTTGTTAAAGTTTTCCTTTTAATCATGAATGAGTTTTTCCCCATTTAATGTGTTTGGACGAAAAGTTAATGTGATAAATATTTAGTGCTTTTAAGTGTGTAATTTGTTCCCATACTTTCTTTTCTGATTTTTAAATGAAGTTCAGATGAATAATTTATACTTATTTTATAATATTTATTTTTTTTATTTTGAAATTCGATTTAACTTAAGGGAAATTCAAATTATGTAATTTATTGTTTATTTCTTAGGATATTTCATTTCACGATTTATTTGAAAATCATCGAGGATTTCTTCTTCATTTTCGACGATGCAAAGACGAGTTTTGTCAGGTTTATTATTAACAAAACATCTGCATGAGATGTCAATAATATATCACGTTCCATGGAAGGAAAACGAAGCAAGTGAAAAAGTAAGGAAAGAAATCATAATAAAAAGTTTAGCAAGCTGGTCGTCTTCTTGTAAATTGTACTAAAGTCGATAAAATGCTGAACATCCAAAGTTTGACATCCCATCCCATGCATTAAACTTGGATACAATAAGAATTTTCTTCCTTCCTTTCAACACAAAATATGTTTTCAACCTTTCATGACATAATAATAATAGCATTAACATAAAAAATTCTTCGTGATTGTATAAATATTTTTTAATGTCGAATTTTATGCACTATGAATAATATCAAAATATAATGTTTAGATACTCATAGCAGTATTTGCTTTCTTTCCTTAAATTACCTTCATCTTGAAATAGAATAATAAATATTAAATTACATAGAAGAATTCAATAGAAGTTGAATTTTAAAGATAAATCCTCTGTGGAAATTGAAATGTTTATACTTATAAATTATAAATCTCTCCATCCACCTTAAATATTTATCTTTACTGCCTTACTGTGTCGATTTGAATAATCTAATCTTCTTTTCATTCTAATATTTTTTAAACAGTCATTAGACATTAACTAGCGGATATTTTAAGCTCTTAATTCTTTCTTTCCCTTTTTTTTTGGCTTAGCTTAGATATTACATACAATGAATCAATGTGAGTTGTGGTGATGAATAATTCAAGACAAAAAGCTTGCAAAAGTTCCATGTGAATGTTTAAGATGTTTCGATTTTATTTTATTTTATTTTTTGGTTTTCTTTACGAGATTGAAGGAAAAATGGGAGGCGGAAAAGCACAGACAGCAAATTTGCGTACATCAATTTGTTTCTTTAGATAACTTTTTCTTTCTTCTTCTATTTCCTTTTTTTTCTATTGTGGTTCATCATCGATTTATGAAAAAGTCTGAACACAGTGATTAATCTTATCGAAATTGTTTATCTATGTATTGTATGGTAAAAATGCTACTACCGCGTAGAACGTAATCTATCTAGAGTTTTTTAAATAGAGATCAACAATAAATAAAGTCAGAGAGCTTTCAAAGCACAAGAACGGTACAGAATCATCGTGTTATGTTTATCATTAAATCAAACAGGATATATTCACTCGTGTCCCTTTTTAACGAATTCCCTGCTCAACTTCATAAACATAATCGAAAGTGTTTGCCGTGAAACGTACAAATATTTGGTACCAAATGTGTTGTTGTAACAAACCCTAAAGAAACTCAATGAAATGACATCGACCGGAGGTTCTTCTCCTTCTTTTTCTTTTTTTTTTGTACGAAGGTTACATTTATGGATAGAACACGAAACAAATTTTGGTAAGTGTTCAAATGATTTTTTTTCTCTCTTTCTTTTTTTTTGTTTTTTTTTTCTGGGTCATAAATTTAAATAAAGCTTTATATGCATCGAGGGGTTGTTTTGTCGATTATGACTAAAGTTTTGGTGTAAATTAGTCGTTATCAGTGCGAGATCCCTCAACGTTAGAGCCTTCATATCTGACATCCATGTAACTGTAAATAATAGAGAAGAAATGTAAATAAAATTTAAGAGTTTGCTTGCATCGTTCCATGATAATTCACACGTTTGACTAATTACAAGTACGTCAACGTTGTTGTTGTTATTTAGGGGATTCACAAAGCCAAAGTGAGATACTCACATGGCATTTGAAGGAAGGATTATTAAAGTTAATTTTTGTGTCTAGATTAGCCTCGAGTGGGGAAATAAACTTACCTTGGATCGTGCATGACATCTTTTATCATGTCTTTAAGCATCGTGTAACGTGGGAATATTGGATATATCTTGCTGCTGCTGTACTCAGACTATGTTGTAGAATAGCGGAAGAAATGAAAGAATATTTTTTGTTCATATACTTAACTATGTATAACTTAATCCAACACCAACTGTGTCAATTACTGACTTACTTTTAATTCCCTGATTAAGTTTCTTAAGCCCTGGTATTTCTTGAGTAGGCGATACAAGTCGTTTATCATTTGTGTATTCTCGTGCTCTATTTGGGACGTTGTCATAGGATCCAAACGCTCAAGGCGATCTTTCTTTTCGGCAGCCTCCTCTGAAAGTTTCTGTGGTGTCTTTACTTCGGACTTCTGAGTCTTTTCCATGATTGTACATGCTCGCATCACGAATGCTGGAACTGTTTCTTGTTTTTCTTGTTTCGGGATTTCCACAAGTGTCCAATATTGAGTTTCTAGTTTAATGACTTCCTAATGGTACGGATTTAAAAAGTGGATGTATAAGAGACTTTTAAGAGATCATAATGAAGTAAATAAATATGAATGAGATCATTTTTTGGTGATGCTTGATGCTTAGCGTCTTACCTTTATCATAATCTTCAACAACGGATAGCGATGAAAAATATTACGTTGGCTCTTCGAGTCACCGTATTTAGACATTAATGAGTTAAGAGCCTGCTTGGCTGTCTCGTAAGACATCTCGAGACGAAATCGAAAAAGTATCAGTCTTTCGTTAATCTCAATAACTTCCTCACGACTTAATCCGCTCATTGTGCCCTCGTCCTTGACATCTTGCACTATCCGACGAACACTTTGTGTGAATTTTCCCATTAGATTACTCGAACCGCCTGTATTTGAAAGCGTAGGTGGTAAAAGAAAAAGAAAATCATGGAAGAGATGAATGAATGATGTGTCAGTGCTTCTTGATAGCTGTCATGTATCAGCTCAATTTTTTTTCATCCTCTTCTCTTCTTTTTATTGCAAAAATAATCGTTAAACCATCTGTTTTATATCAGTTTAGCGGATTCATCTTTAAATCGTTCGATTTAGATTTTTTTTTAAACTTTTTTTTTGCAAAATGAAGAGTAAATATTTATTTACGGACATATGTGTTGGATGAGCTTGTTGATGAACTCTTTTCATGTAATAATAACCGAATGGAAGTTGGTGCTAATGGAACGATAGAATTTGAGATTTTCATTCTCAAACTATTCATAAATTCCTCAATTTAAATTGAATTGAATTCTTCTGAGTCATTGATTCGATCAAATACTTTAAGTAAAGTAAAATAAATTTTATTTAATTTTCTGCTTCTCTCAGTGGAATAATTGTTGAGTCGGATCAATCTGCTTCTAATTATTAAATTGATACTCAACCTTGAACAATAAACAATAGAAAATAATAAACTTACAAGCATGAACACAAAAGTGACTTCAATTGTTCAAATATTAAATGTAATGACAATCGATTAATCTTTCCGGTTGCATCATTGATATACTTGCTATGTAACAATTATCAACATGTCGCTATAAAAAATTTAATAATTGCTTTTAGATGAAGTGACTTTTTTTTCTCCTGTTCGACTAATCGATCCTGAATTTTGTGACAGCTGACGAAAAACATTCTCGAGCCTGGTAATTACTCGAAAATAAAAGAGAAAGCAACATACAAGAACAAGTTGCTGCAAATTTGTTTCGAATTATGCCTGCTGATGGTGAACAGAATGTTTTTGTTTCTCACTCCATTCTGCACTTGCGAAGTTTTCTTCTTGAAAGTGAAAAAGAGAAAGAAAGGAAAAAACTTTTTTATTTTCCTTCCCGTCCCTATGCAATGTTGAGGAATGTTTGACCGTAAAAGTGAATTAAAATAAAACATATATCCGAGTTGGAACCATCATAATACACATTCGTTTCGTATATATGCGTGAAGAAATCTTCTCCAATTCTTCTCCATAAAAGCACAAATAAATAGACCGACTTCTTATGTGCACAAATTTAAAAACGATTTATATTCCAAGCCTGACCTCATGCGTCTCCTAACTCTCTTTCTCTCATCACTTCATCTTAACCAGCCAAACAGCCCCCCAAACGAAAATTTTTATACGATGAAAGCAACACTTTGTTTATGTTATTTTTCTAAATTGTTTTATTGTTCCCACAAATACGTAGATATTCAAAAAAATGCCACGAAGAGGAAAATCGAGCAGCATGGAAACAGCGAAGTGTCAATGTTGGCGCTTGATCACCGATTGTTGCTGAAAGTAACCAATACATGCAGTTCGATGTCTCTTTAAAGCGCTCAACAAAATGATTCTTTGAGTTTTAAATTTTTAAAGCTATACATTGATATAGAAAAACAAGCGAGTAATGTGTGTGCTTGTTTCACATGCTTGTTTAAAGCGCTTCAGACGCAAGGTTTTTATATTCGTTTTTCTTCTTTAGCTTTGCAGTTTCATTAGACAGTAAACTTCAGACACTCGTCGCGATCAGACACACGAAATATTTCGGGAAGAAAAACGAGAAAAATACAAAAAAAAATATATACAAAAAATTAATTGAATTTGCATAAACATTTCTGCTTCTTTTCAACAAGTAAAAGTATTTTAGAAGAAAAGTTCTTTTTACGGTGCGGGTTCAACCGTTGATTAAAATTTGATTGCCTTCTTTGGTAATTTAATGTGCTGTGACAAATAAGATATAATTTGTTGTTTAATCAATTTATTGAGGTAATTTGGATGTTTGAATGATGAAAAGTTTTTAACATGACATTTAAAGTCGATATTTGTGCAATTGCGCATAACACGGTGGATTTGTTATCATCACCCCTCGCACAGCTTCCCAATGTTTATTCAACCGTAATTTAAACAGTTTTATTTTACTTCCACTACTCGACTATTAAAACTACAAAAGAAACCCGCACGGATTATGATGTAAATGCGGGACATCGATGCTGAAGAAAGAATACAAATTATCTTTGTCTTAATCATATGTTCACAGTCTCTCAAGGACTCGTTCCGTTCCGTTGCTGAGAAGGTTAATAGTATTTAGTTTTTGCCTGCTTAGAGATGTGACAAGAATTTAAATTCTTGATGAGGCAAACGACCTAAACTCGCTCTTTCTCTCAGCTCCGCTTTCTGCAAAGAGAAGATTTTGGTTTAATTAATCCTCAAGGCATCGGATCGCTTTTTTTTTTTTCTCTTCTTTCGGGTCTGAATGATTAACTTGTTTTATTACTGAATTTCGCTCCAATCGAGTTAGACTAAACATTTTGATTATGTTCGGAAAATAATCATTTATCGTGGGCTGACTAGAACACGGAATATTTACAATTTTAATTAACATTGGGAATGTCCAGAAAAAAACTTTTTTTTTTCTTTCTTTGAAGAAGATTTGGAAGATTCAAGCAATATTCTGATAAAACAATCAGCTGCCGCTGGCAAAACCAAACATTTTTGTGTCTCCTATAATAGTTTGTTGACCACAAAGTAAACAATTCTAATTGCTTTTTCCGGTTCAATATGTGTTCCGCTTTTGGCATTGGACTGTGAACCCTGCAAATCTTCCGAAATTCAACTTTTTTTCGAATAAAACGTATGCAAGAGAATGAATGAGATCACAGATAGATTTAATCAGCTATTTGCATAAATAGAACGTCACCAAAACATTCTTATCTCAGCATCAGAAGCTCACATTGTTTCCATCAAACAGTCATTTGCGTTCTTTCATTTCATTTCGCTTCGAGACAAAGTTTTGTAGAATTTCTCTTCCATAAGCGCACGTGCGGTTTTTTACTGATGACTCGAAGCATAACTTTAACTTTCTTTTCGACACTTCTCTTCCTTTCATTTTAATTAATGGAAATCGTTTTTATTTTCCCACAAACTTCTTTCATAAAATTGAAATTTAAATTTTTGCGGTAAACTTTTTCATTTGATCGATCGACTGCTGGTGAACACATCTATGTGAATACACATAAGTCACATGATGTTGTATTTATGATATTTGTAACTTCTCTATTTCTATACGTGAAGGTTTATTATGTTAAAGGTCGTGGAGTAAACGTGACATCAAATACAGATGGCCTATTCGCGGATGTATAAAAAGCAATAATTTCAAACAGTCACGAATTTTATATTTCTGCGTTGATTGGAAGTTGATTTGATCAAAGATTTGATGAAGTTCAGTGGAAAAATCAATAAATCTTTAATCGAAGCATTCAACTTGTCAAAAATTCTCTTCATTTTTATCAATGTGCCAGCCATCAGCAACAATCAATCTTCTAAATTGATATTCAATTAATTAATATCGTGAGCTAAATTTGAATTGTTATAAAAGCGTTTTGCTTGTCTTCCCATCTTATTGTTCTTCTTGTAGTGCAATTGTGTCTTGTTAAGAGAAGACTCAAATATTTATTTTTTTTTATCTTTCACGAGGGGGAATTGAGATGACGATGGGCTTATATAAAGTACATTATTTTGAAGAGCCTTGAATACCGCACCAACTACTAACAAGACAATGAACATTACGGCCTTTAAACAAAAAAGTTCTTTCCTCTCATTTATTGTGTTTTGTTACAGATCACGATAAACGTTCGTGAATTTATTTCGCATATTTGTGAATAAAAATCATTGTCGTTAACCGTGAAATGTTAATGCAATATCATTTTACGGCACGGGTCAGATACTTTAATTAAGCAAACACATTTCCATTAAATTGTAGTTAAGATTGAAACTTCCAGTAAAATTTTAGCCAAGATTTCAGCAACATACTCATAAATTTGTAATAAAAAGTGTATCAGAATTAATTTTAATTGATGTCATAAAAAAAATTAATTAATTTAATGCTGACTAGGAAGATGAGAAAAGTTGAGTAAACTGAAAACTCTCACATTACTTATTATCTAAACTGAAACAATCTGATATCTCCCTGACTAACTAAACTGAAACATTGCTCAACCAAGCACGCTTTTGAGCAGTTAAAACTACAAAAATGTGTCTACGGGATTTCCATTCAACAAAATTAGCATCAGAAAAAGTTTTTCATGCGGGAATTGAACGTACTTCAAGCACTGGTGTATTTGTTCACGACTCAAAGTGATATCATCGCGAAAGGCTTGATCGCGTGAAGTTTAACTTCTCACAGTTTTTTACCTCCCTTAAATGCACATCATTAAACTTCGCTCAAATTTGATATCATTAAGTTTATTATGACGATTATTACATTGGTTGTTTGTACTGATACTGAAGCGCGACTTGGTAAAAAGTATTAAAAAAACGCTGTCGATTAAATGAGATTGTTAGATTTTAGTGACAAAATTTCGGGGTAAATATAATTATTAAAAGTTTCTTTTCCCCATTCCATGAACTTGAAAAGAAAATATTAAAAACTTTTAAAGATTGTCATGGGAAACAAATTATTTTATCTTTGACATGCGTACAATGATTTTAAATGAAATTATCTTAAGCAACTGTTTAAGTATTAAAATTAAATGTGAGATGATTATGGTTGAACATGAAATATTTATTGTTCATAAAGCAAATAAAATATATTTAATAATGTGAAGCATGCACGTATTTATTTTGTGATGAATAATATCCTGTGAATGCTTTTATGAGTCATTGACGGATTTTCTTTTAACTTTTATTTAATCATTTAAACTTATCATTGCGCAATTATTTGAATCATCAGAAAATTTTGATGAACTGAAGTGTTTCATACAAATTTTTAGTTTGTTCATCTGTATTTACATAAATATGTATTTAGTAACTCATCATCACGATTCACGGTTACTGATAAGGATCTTGTTTCTCTTCTTTTAGGTACAGAAGTTTTTGTTAAACAAAAGTCAACAATATACAGGAAAAATGACTCTTAAGCTATTCATATTTCTGACGACATACGTTCTGCTAGTTTATGGAAATGACGTCGAACAAAAAGGTAATAAAAGCACATGCGACACACTTGACTCGCAATGCAAAATACTCCGTTAGACGACTGCTCTCTTCTTCCTCTTACTTCTCATTGCTTTTTCATCTTCGCAATTCAAATAACACGCAGAATATTTACTTGTCATTCAATCTCTTGTCTGTCGTCTTTACGAGTGTAGATTGTGTTGAGTTAAAGTAATTCAATTAAATAACGATAAAGTCAAGATTCATGAAAGGAAGAACTAAAGCTGTCATGCAAATGATTTCGAAACGATTTTCTAGTTCGGTGACATTAATGAAAAGATTTAATTAAACGATTTAATTATCGCATTGTTTCGACGCCCACGCATTCCAACCCCTTTTTTGAAATATTTACTTCTAAAAGATTTTCACACGCTTTTCAGATAATTCCGAATCATACATAACAAAAGAAGCTGCCAAAGAATTAAGAAGTAAACTACGAGCTCGTGACGATCAACGTGAAAAAGACTACGATGACATCCTTACAAGAATCATTATGAGCGTGCAACAATCACATGAAGACAATTACAACCAAGCTCTATTCGAGAAAAAGTACTTCGATTATCTTCCAAATGAATTAGATTCGGAAGACATAAGCGATGACGATTCACCTTATGAATTAGTTAAGTCTGTCGATACTGTAATGTCTGAAGAAAGTGACAAGAATGCAAGACGTGTAAATAGCCGAAAATTCAAGAGAGATGTTACAAGTGGTGGGAAAAGTCAAGATCGTGTCAAGAGACAAAGTATTTATTATGTTCCCGTTCCTTTAATTCACTATTCACCTTATCCTAACATTGACTATTTTTACCCTCAAACCATCCCAGACTATCCTGCTGCTTCTTCCATTCAAAATCGCTTTATTCCTGATAATGTCCTTAAACGTAATGCAAATTTAAATCCTTGGCATCCACAAGCGAATACTGGCAAATTTCACACGCCTTACAACTTCTATTTGCCTTCAAAACCAGGCAACAAGTGAGTTAAACGATTCGATTGTCGCGATGAGAAAGCATTTAAAATAATTTTTCCCTTTTTATGCTACAGCAACCCAAATCCACCACATAATCCCTCGGTAAATCCTAACGAGATAATTGATCGTGTTGCAGGATTTGAAGAAGATGACACTTCTGACAGAATTTGGTCCACTTTCCCAAGTTACAGTGGTGGTGGTTCGGGATTTAATAGCATTCAAAACTACAATCGTAAGTATGAGTCATTCAAAAACTTTCTTCATCTCGTTCAACAATCTTGCTTGATTCATTCATGAAATGTAAACAGCTTGGCAACCTCAACCACCAAGAAGGCCACCTGTAACCACAAAACGTCCATACGTTGATCAAAATTCAATCGAAGGTAACGTCAATCCCGAGGAGAATGTGGAACTTGAAATTGAATTGCCCCCGGAGATCTTTGATAACGGTGAGTGAGAAAGAGGCAATTTTTAAAAATAACTTGATTGAAGAAATAATGAAATTATCGGCATTTTTTTTTCTTTCTCTTCTCTCTTGTCCCCGCCCAGGTCCAGCAACAACACGAGCGCCATTAAAAATACCGAAAATTAATAAAACTCATAATCCAAACCGAAATCGAGGTCAGAACAGGAAACCAGGTAGGAAATGAGAAAAACAAATCAACGACTCACAAAAATGTCATCCTTGTAGTTGCTTGGGGTGATACAGTTGATAAGAAAAAGAACATCAGTGAAACAAAAAACAGAACTCTCATTTTTTTGACGAGCTGTGATGTAGGGTTGTCGATTGATGCAAATTTTCTACGACATTCAAATGTCAAATTCTTCTCCTTGACATTTGTGTCGTATTTAAAAGTGAAATCATATTTCATAATTATTTCATTTATTCTGAAACATTTATTCTTCAACTAGTTTTTCCTGATTTTTAATTTTAGTTAGCAATCGATATTCATACTTTAAAGATTTTTTAAATTTGGTTGAAATCAAACTTCAGACAAAATTTAATCTTCTTAATTTTCTGAAATATTTTCATATTCAATTTTGTTAAAGTTGGTCAGAGAGCTTTCCATGAAGCTCTACATGAAATATGACCTTGTTGAGGATTTCCATTCCGTAATTTCACAAAAACCAGTGAAGTTTGAAAAACATGACCAGCTCGTTAAAGTTCCGTAACTCGCTTTGTTCTGAGTCACTGCTCTTTTGTTTATCATTCTTCAAGTCTTGTGGCATTTTATTTTACTAATTGTGTATCTCGTCATTTAGCTTTCAGATGAAGCATTCACGTTAACAAGGGACTCGCACTCATTATTTCGTTCACGCACATAAGCTTTCAAAAAAACACAACAAATATCCAATCTAGTTTAACTTGCTTACATTATTATCGTGCTAAGTTTTTTTATATGTAAATCAATACACATAATTGTTATTATATATGTTGGATGCTGTTGTCAATGGTGAAATATTTGAAATTCTCACAACATTAAAAGGAAAAGAAAATGAAAATGATGTAAATTTTCTCTATTATGCCAGAAGTTCCAATATCATCAGAAGCGCAGACACCATCGAATTCAAACGGTCGTAGTGCAAACAATCAAAGTCAAACGCAAACAATTCCAGTTTGCGTATTAGCTATTGTGAACTGTTGCTCACGTTACGATGATATCGTTCGCATACCGTGCTTCGAGAAACACAATTGCAATGGTTCGTTTCTCGGAAAAAATTCATGTTCGCCAACTCTTCAATCTGCGGCTCTTCGTGAAGTTGAAAAGTACTCACGGTGACTTCAAATTTATTTATACTGAATGATTGAATTATTCAATCAATTGAATTGATTTCGCTTTTATGTAAATTGAAACCATATCTCATTTTTTTTATAAAAAAATAAACATTTGCTTTGAAATGAGTGCAAATAAGATTTTTTCACCCTAAAATTAGATTATTGATTATTTTATCAAAGAACTTTTTTATATCAATAAATTGTGGGAAATTTTGTCAACGAATAAAAAATCCACAATTTGTCCATAGAAATATTTACAGCAGCTTTTAAAAATCGCTTTAATGTCCGTGCTAATTTTTGTCACAGACTATTAACTTCAATTCTAGGTAGGTTTTTACGTATCATTAAAATCCACTTTAATAATATGTGAAGATGGACGAAACATTCAAAGCTCATAGCTTATTAGCAAGGTATCCAGGTAACAATGTTTCAAGTGTGCTTGTTTGTATATGAAACCGAACTTTGGAGTTTTTTGGGACTTCCCAGAAGTTCCACTAAAATAACTCTCAAAAAAAATCATCATGAGATTCTCGAAACAGGAAGCTCGTGCTTCAATTAAGGCAGTTTACGTCGTGATAGAAACTATACTTTCATCACCATCAACATAACTTTCTACTTAATGTAATATTCATAACTTCGATATTTTCGTTTAAAATAAATTCTCGCAGTGTTATTATTTATCATCACGTCGTTTCATTTCAACATCATCAACAACAAACTCTCCCCCTCATTCTCTCATCATCACTCGATTGCAAAATGTAAACTTACCGGCATCTGACGAGCGATGACTGATGCCTCTCTTTATTTCGTGTTTACCCATACTCGGCTGCTGCTCAAAATTATTTTCTGACACTAATTGCGACGACAATTCGCTTTTATTGTTGATTGTAAATGACTCTTTTTGTGCTGATGTACGTTGATGTATTTGTGTGTATTGTTGCTGCTGCTGGTTCTGGTTTTTCTGCTGAAGCTCAGATTTACAGTTTCGACGGAACTTTGTTCGAAAGCCTCTGAGTGGAGGATATGCAGGATACTATCGACCACTAATTCGCACCCATCCTCGATTATTCTCATTATTATTGTACCAAACACCTAAGGAATGTTTAAGAAATATGTCAATAAATTCTCATAAATAATATTGGTTGCTAAAGTTATTCTTATTTTTTATTCTCTTGCCATTCCATTTGAATCACTCAATTATTTTCTCAAGAGTTTATTTATAGTCAAAGATGCTTTAGAAGCATATTGAGAAATCAATTCATTTTTTTCCTTTTCCTTCTTCTTCTTGTGTTTCGCTTCTGAAACAATTATTGAGCGTATAATAGAGCAACAAGATAACAGATGAAATGTTAATATATGTTCGAGAGAATCTCTTCTCTAAAAGTTCGCGTGAGATTATCTCGTGTTCACCCCAGACACGTTACATAACATACAAATATAAGAAGAAGAAGAAGAAAAAGAAAAATACGACAAATGTAAGAAGAAAACATTGTCCTTGAAGAGAAGAAAAAAAAGAGAAAAAAAAATATTTGAAGCAACAAGAAGAAGAATTCGATGAGACTCAAATTAATTCCTTGTGGAAGGTTTTCTTCCTTTTTCTCTGATGACGCGTAGTAGTTGTAATATATAATAAAATGAGAAGCACGAAAATAATTTTCTGAAAATTCTAAATTACTCTTTGGTAAGGATATTACGGCGTATCATCTCTCAACATACAACCGTAAATAGAAAGAAAGCTGAAAGCACGAGAAAGAAGATGAAAGCGTCGCGCTATATACAACGATAAAAAAATGAAAAATTCCACTTCGTTTCCATGGGAAAGATAGAAGAAATATATTTTTCGACGAGAAAGAGGCTCTGACTGTTCAAAATCATTTTGGCTTAGCTTAGCAGCATTCAAGTCCTTTGAACTTTAATATATAGAAAAAGGGGAGAAGGATGAAAATGAAAATTCATATTGAAAATGGAATTATAAAAATTTTCGCTTTTCCCTCTCTCTTACTCTCTCCCTTTTGCTCAGAATTATTTGTATTTAGTTTTCTTCTCTCTGTTTCTCAATACAAATCAACATTCCATAGAAAAAGCAGTAGCTTTTAACTCGTCAAAACGGATAAATCTACTTCTTATCCTTTATGCTTCCCTTTCAACTAATTACTCACTAATCATTTTTCAAATTGGTAACTTTGAAATCCTTTCTCTTATTTTTAAGAAATCTGATGATTGAGTTATCCAGTGCTGAAGTAAACTTTCTGTATTGATATTTCAATTAAATTCCTTTCCACTTTATATCCTTATTTTGTTCACTCGTAAATTTAAATAAGCACAAAACCCGAAGCTAAAACAGTTTACGATGCTCCGATATCAATTTTCTAATATGAGCGAATATGTAAATTAAGATTACAACTTGAGGCCAAAACCAGAAAATGAAAATTCCTTCGTTTTCAGATGAGCTGATGAAAATGTGGTCTTTATCCGACAAAGGCTCTCCACTGAATATATGCAATGAAATCTCACGAATTTTCTCTCGACTCACTGTTGCGATGATGCTTACGAAAATAAAAGCTTTTCGAGACTCAAACATCTCGTTGATTATCCTGAGCTTTTGAGAATTTGAGCTTTCAGTTTAGTAGCTTCCTGAAATTTCCGGGAGATGTCGCCTTCGGGAGATTTTAAATTTGAAAGAAAACGAAAAATTCTCAAGAAAATATTTTGCCACTTTACTTTATCTAATTGCATAGAAAGTCCATACAATCTCTAGAAAAAAGTGAAGAAAAATCATTTGAGATAAACAACAAACAAATTTTCTTTTACTAAACTATTTTTATTGATTCCTTTATTCATTTAATCGCTACCATTCATTGACACTTACTACAAAGAGTTTTTCTCTATTTACAGATGAAAGTTTTATATGCAACTGCTTATCCTGCTTTCAGAATTAAAGTTTTATTTATTTGATTTTATAATTGAACTTATTGGACGAGAAATCTTCTTCTAGCGTAATCGCTTTGTAAATTCCTGAATTATGCAATAATCGAAAGTAAGAAATCGAGAAATAAATTCCATTAAAATATCAAACAGATTTTCATCTCGAAGAAGGCTTAACTAAGAACAAACTTAACAAGTGGCACAAGAATTTTTTTTCTGTTATCATCAGGAATCTAATGACAAATGAAAAAAATTTATCTTAAGTTTTTAACTCTTATGTCTATTCAAACAATTTACATTTTTTTATTTAAATTTTGTTTGCCTTTAAAGAGATTTCAAGAAGACTACAATGGCTTAATTGAAATTTAAATGACCCGCACACCACCGCTAATTGGCCGGCACAAGCATTGCTACGTAAATGACTTCCTTATATTTCTAAAATTATTGCAAGTATCAATAGGTTTTTCTTTTAATTCAAACTTTATGTACTTTGAACATACATCTTAAACAACGATCAACTGCCTAAAATTTAACAACTGTGTTATCATTGGGGCTTTCTTAAGATGTTCTTATATGTTTCCTTTCATCTCCTCTAAAGTATTTTAAATCTCGAATAATATATTTACTTCTTTTATAAAAAAAAAGAAAACTAAAGCAATTGTTACGAAGAAAGAACCTGTTTTAAAAATAAAATCACAAAGTTTCTTTTCCCTTCAACGTACTTTAATGTTTGACAAAGAAAGTTACTTGAAAGATATTTATCTCAAAAATAAAACTGTCATCTCATCATAAGCCGCTCTTGTTGAGTTTGACAGTAACAAACTGACACATTAAACAAACCAACTTATATCGTGATCAATTATAAGAACAGTTTTGATAGATTATTTTCAATCAAATTATCTAATAAGAAAACTTAACAAAGAAAAAGAACAAAACTAGAAATAATTCATAACAAAAAAGAGAAAAATAATATTAGCACACAATTGTTGTTGAATAAGCTTAAGCTATGGACCCAAGTTTATTATTGCCAAATCATCATTTATTCAAATGGAGAATAGGTTTGAAAATGAACACTTTTTACAATTAATTATAATTTTGAACAAGTTTCATGTGCGATATAGAAAAACAATTCAAGCATGTTTCAATTGGAATGGATCCTTTCGCCATCATAAAACCGATACACTAATTTATTTCAATTTGTATTTTTTTATATATGATTTGCACCTTTTAATTTCTTGTAGTTTAATCTTTCAAAATAAAACTCTTTTACGCGAATCCTGAGATCAAACAAAAAGTATGAAATGATTCATTTAATGCTTGGCATTTTTATCCTCTTTACATCTATTCATTACATAGATATTTAATTCCTTTTCAATCGAACTTAATGATGTATTTAAATCGGAAATTAAAACTAATAAGCTAACAATTTTATTCGAGCGAAAACAAAAACAAAAAATATCATGTGGAGGTAGCTAACATGGCGAAATTTTGATCTAGGATTGAATAAAAGGAAATTCTCACAAAATTTAATTAGGAAGATTTTTTCTTATTGTTTCTGTTTTTATGAAGGATAAATGTCGAGAAAGTTAATTGAATTTAGATAGATAATTAAAACCATTCTATTCCTGGTCAAAACTTTCCCAACAATCACCTCAATCTCCCATTATCCGAGCAGCACAAGCGGCAATTCCGCAAAAGTTAACTTAAAAGTCACCTTATAGAAAACTTCCAATTGCAAATTTCCTGTAAGGTGCCTATGCGGTCGTGTATAAGGCCTGACATGTAAGACTTCATGTAGTCAGCTGAAAGCAAACTACAAGCCGCTCGGGTTATAAACTTCGCGAAAAAAGAAATATTAAAAATATTTTACTACAATTTCAATTCTTCCTTTCGTGACATTTCCTTCTTTATTATGCAAGTTTTTGATGCTAAATTACTTTAACTTTTTTTAAATCTGAATTTCTGTCTTTCTCGTCCCTGTGACAAAAA
This sequence comes from Clunio marinus, assembly GCA_900005825.1. NCBI lineage: Eukaryota > Metazoa > Arthropoda > Insecta > Diptera > Chironomidae > Clunio > Clunio marinus. Next base: position 39,290 of record CVRI01000003.1, read on the forward strand.
TTCTGTTTTGTGTCTGATTAACTTTGATGACATTCAACTTATATTATATGCAATTAGTTTTTTTCTCTTTAGCAGCCATCTAAAACAATGAAGAGATGGAGAAGAAAAGAAAAAATTGTAAAATCAACTCAATAATCAATCAAAGTAAGGAGTTTTCTTTTAAATATCAGAAAATAATTAAGCTCTAATGGTGATAAAATAGAAAAAATGCATTAAACTTTCATTATTCATCAACAAAGAAATGTGAAAGTTTGGTAAAGGTGAACTCAACAAAATTTATGGTTAAAAGATTCCTCAAATACCTTAATGAACCCAAGAGGGTGAACTCCTTGCTGGATACTGACCGTGAGTGGTATGAGAGGCAGGTGCGGGTGGTTGGGTCGTCGTATCACCTACAACATTCAATTGATCCACCATCTCATCCTGGTTCGTGTTATTCTGGAAATTGAAGTCGAGCGGACCATACGAAAGTTCGTGTTTTATTACCTTTTGTTCCAACGATGTCGAAAAGCGATTTGAAAAATGAGAAAAGGACAAACGATTATTTAAAGAATTTGGTAAACAAGTGAAGGCGCGAATAATGATTGATTAGAAGCAAATGATTAATAGTCTCACCTCTTCAACGTTGCAATCTAAGCCACCGTGAAAAGACTCCAAATTTAAGTTTAAGTCATCCAAATTTGTTTGATTATTCAGTGTCGTCTGAAGGTAATGAAGGGAAAAAAGAAAACATTTATTATCCGTACCCCAAGCTGATATGTAAGTACATAAAGTCATTGTTTAACAAACCTCGCGCGCATTATTCTGAAGTAAATGAATAAATTGACCCATGAGAGTTTGGGGTGTGTTATCTGAAGTGGAAAGATATCAAACATTAAATCGTTCTCATTCTGCTTTAATACTTTAGTTTTCTAACTAACGATCTCTACTCACTTCCGATATGTGTTGTAAGATTTTGTGTGTTATTTACAGGTGGACTATTAGATGACGGCCTTGGTAGGCGATTTTGGTTGACCAACATTGAATAGTCAGGTGAAGGTTCACTGTATGATGGCGACATGCCAGTTACGGATCCCGGTGACATGCTCTGATTAATAATAGAAAAAAGTGTCAATAAATATTGTCAAGAAGAGAGAAGAAGTTTAGCGTTAGCAACAAACCTCTCTTGTGTTATTTTGAAGCAAGTGAATGGCTTGATTCGGTTGTTTCAAACCGTACGAAGCTGACATCGTCGAATGAATAGCATATTGTGGTGGCTGGGAAGGTGGAGGTGGTTGAGGATGAACTGCTGTGCTAAATCTACTCCAGCCGTATGACCAGTTGGCGGAAAAAAGAAGAAAAATATTCGAGATAAAATTTGATTGTTGACAGAAATGTTTAATATTTGATGCAATCTTTAAGAAATTATTGTGAGACTTTCTGTCATCTAAACAACTTTTAAAGCTGAATACAAAAGTGTTGTTGCTAAGTTGAAATTTTGTCACATTAAGGTCAAAGCAAACATGAAGATTTGACTTTCAACTCAGTCACCCCACATGAAAACAATTTCTTATGCTTGCTCTTCAAGATATGTTCACATGAATGATTAAATTGCATAAACTTTTAAAATGGAAGGACGGAACTACTTTCATGCTTCTACTAAAAAAGTACTTGAAAATTTTCTGGAAAAAAATATGCAATAAAATAACGAAAAGATGAAAAACATTTATAGAAAGAAACAAAATATATTAAAATGTTGTAAAGTCAATTACTTAGATCGTCTTTTATCTTTTTCACTGCAAATATGATCTGAAGTCAAGGTTCTCTAAATAATTAAGAAATCGTTGAGAAGATGGAAATATTTTACACTTAATACCATCGGATTATGTAGTGGAAACAACTTGAGTTAGTGAGAATGATTTTCATAACATTTTGTGAGTGTTTGATGATGATAAATACTGACCCTTGATTAAATAAATCATTCTGCAGCGTCAACTCATCAGCAAGCGTTCCAGCTAAGTCTTCTAATATCGAGCTTGGTGGGTTATCACCAATAGCATTACTATCGTCTCCAATAAACTCTGTTGCATAATTATTCCATTCGTTCTCAAGTGCTAACGACGGTATTGGACTCAATCGTCCCAAAGAACTGGCGTTCGAACTTGCACGTTGTCGAAAATCAGGTGATAATTGGAAATTTCCACTTCATTATCATTTTTTGGAACAAAAATTGTTTTTTTTGCGTCATAAAATCAAACAGCATATCATAAAATTAAAATAAAAAAAGAAGAAATAAACTTAAGAAATATTCTTTCAAAATTAAATGAAACTTTGGATTGTTTTATGCAAATTTCAAGCTTAAAATATATTTGTCTAATAATCTAAGAATTAAGAATATTTTGGAAAAATCGCGAAGGACAAAAAAAAAGTTTTAACATTGAGTCAAGGTTTACTTTGTTCAAGCTTTTTAACAACGAGAAATCTGAACAGAAACGTCTTAAAATATTTATTTATTGCTTTAGATACTTGAATAATCCATTAAAGATATCTGCAAGTAGCAGTAGATCATCCAAACGAATGGCTTATGAATTTATGTAATCAGAAAATCTAAAAACACTGATAAGCTAAAGTAACTTCTAAATTATTCAACGCTGACGATAACTTTTGTAACAAAACTCCAAACATTGCAAAATTAAAGTCTTTCTCTATTCATGAAATCTCATAAATCAAGCGAGAAGATTTTTGATGTTAATTAAAGGTCAAAGCCCACATATGTCAACAAAAATCCCTGTCAACGTTGAATTAATAAAATATCTAAATACTCATTCAGATAACTAATTTAACTACAAGTCACGTGATAAGTAAGTTAAATCTTTTGCATAAAAAAATGTATTTAAATTTGATAGATACCTATGCAAAGGACTTTCAGGAAAGAGATCTAATCCTTCGCTTACACTGCTTCCAGGCGACGAGTTGACATCGTTCAAAACGCCAGTCACATCTGTAAATGAAATTAAATTTATATTGCTTCCAGCAATGACTTTTAGAAGATGTCACAATTCAATCTTACTTGTTAGTACACCATTTCTCATCTGCTCGACACGTTTCTTAACTCGCCCTCGTCGCTTCTCGAATTTTGAAGTTTCCATGGATGCTGCGCGTCTTCGCACGGATTTTCCTGGCTTGGCATCAGGATTTAACATCCACCAGGATGACTTGCCAGTTCCTTCGTTTTGTACTCTCATAAATCGATTGTGTAGTGACAAATTGTGACGAATAGAATTCTGTAACGATATCGGCAATGTTACTGTTGATGATGTATATAAAAAATCAATTTTATGCTTCATGCCATGAAAATTCATGACTTAATAATTCCTTTTTAAAGAAGTCATAAGACGGTTCTCAAATTTTTTTATCGCCCGCGTACTTTGTGCGACGGCATAACATGAAATGACGGAGAGAAAAAAATTATGAATAGAAATTGGTACTTGTCAAAAATTGATGGTTACAACTTCTTTTTTTTATGCTCGCAATTCCTCCTTCAACAGCACAAAAATTAATCAATGATGTGTAAATAAATTTAATACAATGAGTTCGTTTTTTTGGGGCAGCAAAATTTTCCACTGTGAACTGTGAAGCGTGGCAAAAATCGAGATGAGACTTGAAAAATGAATAATTAATGAAGTTTGAGTACGTGTGGAATTAAATCATAAAGATTCAGAGTTTTTTGGCGTCCTATGTTGCACACAGTCGTGTAATAAAGCATACAAGAATCTGCTTGTTAACAAAAGACAAACTTTTAAAGTTTCTTTCTTTTTTATATTTTATGATAACGAAAAATATGTAAAAGACAATTTCACCCCTCACAAGGAGAGAATAGAAAGCGTAGCGGCGCCTTAAAATGTCGAAGAGGCAAATCGCTTCGCTTAAATTTAGGTGGAAGAACTTTGCAAAGTAAAAATTCAAACAAACTTGTGTCGTCAAAATAAATGAGCGCAGTATTTACAAGCCATTTCGGGATTTGTTCATTTTCGTTAATTTCTTTGGCAAATGTACGCATCGTTTGAAACAGTTGATGTTCTGTTCTTTGTCAAATGGATTCTACTTTCATATTTATTGTGATGGAAGTTTGCAATAAAACAAGATAGTTTCTCAGATAAATTTAAAGACAATCAGCTTCTCAAATTCTACTTTGAATCAAGCAGTGATTCTCAACTCGCGATCAACAGAAACTCGAATCAAATAGAACAAACAGATTTAAATTCTTACATAATCATTGCAATGCACATTTGAATTATTATATCTTGAAGCTTCTATTAATTTTGCATAGTAACGAGACGTTATGAAACTTTGTTGAATAAATTGATACAAAAATAAATTTACTACCCTTTGTAAAGTTGTAAACTCAACATGTGATTCATCATGCTGTAAAATATTCTTATTTGATTAAATAATTTATATATTCAAATTAACATATTAAATCTATCGGTGAATCAATTTTAATCCAAAAAAAGATTTTCATATTCGTAAATATTTAAATTAGAATCTCAGCGACTGAGTGGCCTTGTGCGGGACTCGTTTTGAATAAATTTTCCTCAACTATATATCCTCTTTTTTTGCCAACATGATGTCAGCAGTGACTATAATAAAAGAAGACAGTAAAAGTGTAATAAAACTAGACGTGGATATATGTATAAATATCTATTCAGTTATCAAGAATATTTGCAAACTTAGCAGCGTGTGAAATTTTACGCATTTGCGGAAGTGTGAAAATAAAAGTTTAGATTGAAGTGTTGTTGGGAGCTACGTGATAATATTTACAAGGTCGACGACGACAAATGTGAAGTCAGAGAAATGAGGCGAGAAAAAGTATTCAATTTTAGTCTGTCACATTGTAACGAACGCAAGAGTGCGAGAATGAATGAAAAAAGAAGCTATTCGGGAGTCGTTTGGAAAACCCTCAAAATAAACGATTCTATTTCTATATATACATAAGAGCGAATATATTTCTCCTCTATTTACCTTCGCACACGCCATCGACACTAATATTTTACCCTGTCTGATACCTTCCCTCCAATGTCATTGAATTTTAAAGATTTGGCGCCATTTAGACTGCATCCCCAGAATTATATTCAGATTCTAGTTAATTTATCATTGTCGTGTTCGTTGAAGGGAAAAAAAGAAGTTTTAAGTTTTTTTTTTCTCTACTTATCCACATAAAGAGAATTTAGACTCAGAAAGGATAAAGAAAGATCGAGAGCAGCCAGTAGTTTTGTTGAATCAGTCTACCCGCAAATTACAACTGACACCTACAACCTTTTGATATTTTTTGAAGTGTCATAATTGCATTCATTTCACAAACAATTTAACTAATTTGAAGCTATCCTCATTCTGCATTCCCAAGTGATAAATTGTTGTATTTAAATGAATGAAAAAGGTGGGAAAACAATTTGCTTTGATGTCTCTTTGACTTTCATCAAATTATGATTCATATTTGAAACTTTCATGTTTAAACTTGAAGGTATTTGTTGAGAAGCTTTTGAAATTTGTCGTCTGTTGCGTAGATAGATTTGAAGATGTGAAAGAAAGAATAATTAGTCGTCAAAAACATCGCTTATCACTACACGTGTTCGTTTCTTTTTGTTATGATTCATTGTGATGGATTATCAAGGGAAGTGTTTCAGACAGTATCAGCAAATTCAACAGAATTCATTTCTCAATAAAAATATTTACTTCTTTGTACTTAATTGCAAACGCAAGCGAGACAGAGCATTTGGTTATGATTTGATTTCTAGGCGTACACTTTAAGCAGTCTTATCAAGCAAACTTACCCACAAAACTTCACTATGATTAATGAAGTAAGTAGGCCAACCGATAGGAATAATTTTATTGCTAACCGATACAAATGAAATGGTTATATCAATGTGATCCAATCGTTACTATCAAGTGTACAATGTAGTGACTACAATTAGGTCGACAAGATGGTTCAATAATCGCTCATGAATTTTTATGAAATTTCAGAACATTTTATTTTCTGTTTGACTTGCATTCCGAGACATTAACAAGAAGAAGGAAAAATATCAATCGAAAATCAATAATAATTTCATTATCTCTTACTTTTCTTGTATGATACGAGCGAGCCCTTCTCCAAGCATCTTCATTAAAGTAATTTCTTTTGTGTTTATTCTTGCAATGTCATTAGTCGATATTTTATGTCGTAAATAATCCAGGAGGGATTCGATTTTTCTTCTTTCTGAAAATGGTCAAGTAATATGAAGAAAGAAACTTCCTCGAAAACATTAAATTTTATTTCTCATCGGTTTTTGCGAAAAGAAAAGGAAACAAGACGAGAGGATAAACGATACGTAAATGGGCAGAGATCTTTTCCAATTGGATAACTTTTCTGTAGCAACTTTTATCGTCCTTAATGTTATGACAGTTTCTTTCTCTCATTTCTTTCGTGAACTGTTCACAACCATGTTTGATGATATGATAAATATAAAGCAAGCAAATCATGTGAAGTAGTTTTTCGGGGGTTATCAATTGTAATAAATGTTAATAAAAGTTGACATAACATTTGCCCGCCATCACATATCGAAGCATCTAAATTGCAACAGATAAGATGCTAAAGCTGAACAACGCAAACTAATTTCTATCCGAAAATCACTTAAAGTCGCTTTGGTATTAAATCTTTTACGTTATTACAAATCAATATTTCGATTGGTTTGTGAATAGTTTTCTTGCAGATACTTATTACGAGAAGGGCGTTTTGTGAAACATTACACAAGAGTTAAGTTAACGATTTATGATCATGAATGTTGAAGAATTTCCGGTTACAACCAATCAATGTTAACAATTAAGAATATTAAAGTTAAAAGTCAACTTAACTTGAATATTTTCAATGCCAGTATCAAAATCTTTTCAACAGCAAGGTAATCACAAGTTAATGGTTAAATTAGAGACACTCAATCCATGAATCAAGTCACAAGTGACACAAATTTCGAAAGGAATAATAAATTGATGAGCATTTAGTTTAATTAATACTTTTTCTACACGAAGAGATCACGATTGATGTGCCTGTTGATGAGAAAGACTATCCGCAAATCAAGTGGAAGCGTTAAATGTGCAAAAAAAAAGAATAAGCGATACAAGCAAATGAGAAACTTAGGGGACTGAAAATGGAAAATTGGTTTCTGGTTGTATTGTAAACGACGACATGATACGGAGATAGGCAGAGGCGACAATAAATCAGAGAGGATTTGAAGCAATTAGGTGGATTCGGCATCTGAATGTTCAATTTTTCACTTAAACTTCAATGTTTTACATTCTTTTGTTTGACCGTTTGATTGAGATTAATTGACAAGTCTCGATATGTGTAGCGGATAGCAAATGAAATTTGTTTCAATTAATGACACGGCTTATCCAACACCCTAAAAATTCTCCTTACTCGAGGAAGAAAAAAACTCTTTTTAAATGTTTTAGATCCATTAATATTGAATGCATGCTGTTCGTCTTATTGACAAACGACAATCAAAATGCTGTTGTGATGGATATTTAGAAGCCATAGTTTAGTCAGGAATTGAAGTGTTGAGAGATTTAAAATATTGAAGTTGAGTTAAGCAAATATTTATTGTGTTCAATTGCCATCTTAGCGTTTCGTTTTTTGCTATTTATTTATTCCTATTTTACTTCACTTCTTAATCTCATCTAGTTAAAATCATTTTATGTGAGAATTGAGAATAATCTTTTTCACTGACTGATGCCAATTTAAAATTTAATATATAACAATAAAGCAACAAAGTATCGATGACATTTAAGATTTTGAAAATTGTAACAAAATGAAATCTTTGCAACTTTTTGGTTTCATTCGAAAATTTCTAGACAATTCTGATTATTATAATGATTTCTTGTTTAAATTTCTTTTCACGCTTTAGTAATGAATGTTCAATGACAAATACAGAAAATAAAATCCGATATTGTAACGACAAACACGTGCATTGTGACTAATTAAAATTATAAATAAAACTGATGAAAGTTTCATCTTTGTAAGGGAGTGAAATCGGATTAAAATTCTTCGCTGCTGCATTTTTTTTTCTTATGACCTTTTCAATCAAGGTTCATTACGACTACGTCTTATCAATCAAAACGAAAATTATTCTTCATTCTCAACGCCAAACTCAAACTGTAAAACTAGCAGTATGTGCACAATCGATTATCATCATACGAATACTATGAAGGTTCTCGAAGCTCATCTTTTATTTATTTGACGTCAAAAGAAACTTTCGACACTAATTTTTGTTGTTCTCGATCTCGATTTCAATTCGATTTCAAAGAAGGAATTACCAATTCAGTTGGAACTGAAATAAACATGAAAGCTGTCGAGGATACGAATTCTGATGTTGATCGAGGGTAATATATCAACAAACCGTTATTTGAATATCAAAGTTAAGCATTTATGAGAATTATTTTTACTTTTAAAACACAAAAAACGAGTTAAATAACGTCATAGCTTCGCCATAATGTATTTTAGATCAACACGAAAAACCGGTTAGCTAAATAATTTTATCCCACTTTTTTTTTTCTTTATTAATACTCGCTTCATATCTTTTTAAGCGACTCCGATATTTGCTAATTACACGATTGCTTTATATAGTTTTTAATAAAACATTAAATTAAGAAGGTAATAAAGAGAGAGGGAAAAGACTTACTTTCCATCCCGCACTGCTGTTCGAATCACCTTTGTCTTTGAAGTATGGAACATTCTGCACCATCCATTCGTATATTTGACTTAACGTTAACCTATTATCTGATGCTGAGCTGATTGCTTTTGTGATAAGGTCGGCATATGACAAATTGCCCCATGCATTTCGTCTGGAAGAGTTCTTTTTTGAAACTGACGATGCGGATGTTGGTGTGGGTGGAATTCCTAGAAAACAGACATGATAATGTTAAATAGAGTTATGAGGCATATAAGAAACATTCAGAACAAATGTCTGAGACTCAGACACTCAATGACGTTTGTTCAGAAACGACCTTGGATATTCTTCTTCTCTCTTTGTTTATTTATTACTATTAGTCAATAGATTCATGGCGTCTATCCACATAAGTGAATATGGATTTGTTTAAAAGATTCCACCGCAATTATAAAACAAGAAAAAAAATCGTTTTTTATCTTTACTTTGAATACTTTGGCGTAACTTTAACCACATCACATGTTGTTATCATTTTACGTTTCTTTTTTGGCACTCATGACGTAGTGAAATTGACAAATTGAAGATGATTAAAACAGAACTTATGTATATGTTAAAGATGTTTTGTTTTCATTGTCGGTAAGATCGACCGAGAAGAAAAAATATCAAAAAGTAAATAAAAAAACACATTGCTTTGTTTACAAACATTATGCAAATTCTCTTTTGAGTCACATTTCAAAGGAGTTTTTTTCCTAGCTTTTGTATGTATTTAGAACATGACTCGAAGATTCCCGAACCATTTTGTAGAAACAGATGAATATAAGTTAAATGTATGTATACTTATAAGTACAAGTAAAGATTAACAAAGATCAAGAACTTTCGATTACTTGCTTTCTGTTCGACATCATCAGCATTACAAATAATAAGTACATGTTGAAGTAGTAAGAAAGAGAAAAGTTTACTGATAAGAATTGAGTATCAATTGAATGCATTGAACTGGATTTTACAGAATAATTTCTTCTTCTTTCTTTTTTCTTTCAACTTTGAACATTTTTTGTGAGTTTTATTGAGTATGATAATAGATAGTCTTATCAGTAAAGATATGATAAAGGCCGTCGCTTATTGAACGTTACGAGAATTAACGAAACTTTTATTTTCTGTAACTGAGACTTGAAGGAAACATCAATTGATAAAATTTATCTACTTTTTTGGAATGGCGTGAATTGCTTAAACCGGTTGCCAATGGAAAACTTTGCAACAAGCCTCGCAATCGCACATTTTCTCTTGTTCGCGTACTTTATAAAATGCGTAGTTTTTCTTCGAAAAAGAGAAGAAAAATGTTTTATAGTAAAACAAACTCAATTGTGTTGGTGAAACATGCGATCGGAGTAAGAAATTTGTGACGTCGAGTCTCATGAAATTATACACGAACATTCATTTGCAAAAAAAATGTTTCGGTTTTCATTCAAAACAATTGTTGTTTTGTGTTGTTTGATATTTGTTTTTGAAAACGTGATGTTTTAATTCACTCAGCTAACTCTCTTGGTGCACAGCTGAGATTTTCCTTAAACAAAACAAAAAAAAATTCTCATACTTAGTTGAGTGTGTCAAGTTATCGCGATGTGTTTGAAACGTCGTAGAAGAAAGAAAGAAACAAGAAGAATATTTTGAATGTAGATCGAGTATGAACTTCCTTGATTTTAATCGCGTGATTCAGAAGTCAATTGAACCATAATTAAATGAAATCAAATCAAATTTGGTCAATGTCTTGCTTGCTTTGAGCTCCAGATTTGTTCACAATTTAAATGTTTAAGTGGAAACAATTTCGTATGTACTTTCCATCGCTTATTCATTCTTAATATCTCATCATTTTCCATAATTTAATTCGACTAATTCACGAATCAGAGAAAAACTTAAACAATGTTCCATAAGTGAGTAATTAAGTTCTGGAACTTACCAGTTGTTGACTGCTGATTACTGGTTTGTTGGTTATTTTCAGTGTCGTCATTTGGCTCCACGAAATTTTCGGGCCTCGGCAAGGGCCATGTATTTGAACGAGCTCGAATTTGAGGCTCAAAAGCACCTTCATGTAACTCGGCTAACGAATCCATTTGATCACTCGATAATCCATCCAAAACTGGCGGTGATGGCCATGGGTCATTGAATGTATCCATCTTTATGAATCAAAAGCTTTTTGCTTCTTAGTAACACTCAACAAAGCACTCGACAATTGTGAAGTCCTTGACGAACGATCAACTTTTATATTATTTCCTTCTTCGTTGCACTTGCGAGTACTTGCGACGATTCACAATAAAATCTCGTTAAATTTTCTGCTGTTATCAGTGAAACTGTAAATTTGCTTCCTTTTTTCTTTTTCTTATTTTTTCTCTTTTTTTTTTGCGAAACAAATCAAAATCACAAAAACTCTTAATGCGCACACAATTTAATTTATTTAGGTGCCTACAAGGAAATCGAAATAAAATTTCTTATTAATCTTTGCACTTGCACCTCGCACTGACTCAACGTGAAGCTCAACGAAATAAAAAAGAATGTCGAAATAGTGAAAAACGAAATCAAACGGCTGGAGGTGTGACTCGCGAAATATATATAAAAAAAAACTTTTATAAGTATTTAGAGCTTTATTAAGTGATTTTGACACTCTTTCTTCCTTCGTTCGCTTTCTTGGCGGCAGCTATTATTACTCCAAAACCGAATGAAATTTTTAAGACGTAGTTCCTATCTCATACTCTACATACACGACATCAACATCGACAGAGTTTATTTTACAATTCTCCTTCTCTCACTGTTCGATATAGAAACTTACATTACAGTTCTTCATACTTTGAACGTCGTATAAATATAGTCGAAATCGACCAATACAGTTAACGGTCTTCGGCTTTTTACTCTTAAATTAATTTAAATTTGATGTGTAAAATAAAGTCACAGAGAGAAGACAAAAAATTATTCACGCATTTATACTTTGAACTGGCAGAATCTAACAAAAAAAAAATTAACATACTGGAGCTTGCTTGCTGTCTGTGCTTCACATTATAAAATGCCAACAACGGAACACGTGATCGTTTATAATTTAAATATTTCTTTTTACATATCTTCGCTTCTTCTCTTTGTGAATTTTCATCGATTTCAGATGAATCTTAAAGCACAACGAACGGCGCATTTGAATATCAATATCAATTTCAAGATTCAAGAACGTCTTTGATTTTTGGATATCTTCGTTCTTTTATTTTCCGTCGTTCTTCTCCGTTCTAATCTCAATTATTTCATGATACGTAATTCCATAGTAATTTTTTAGATTCTATTAATTTATTTTTGCGGGGATTCCAGAGATGTGGAAATCATTTGAATACCAAATTTACTAAACGATTAATAAGTTTCCGCGAGGTTTGAATTGAGTAATGGAAAATTTTTTCTTCTACGCTTGTTCGTATCGTTGTGATAACATCAACAGTTATCATCTCTGACCGTAAGCAGATTTAAATAAGTTCTCACACATTTCATGTACATACATCGTAAAAAAAACTGGAGATTGAAACCTTCAATTATGTGTGTAAAAATCATTTTCGTAAGCTCATAACCACTTCACTTTACATTAACGAATTTACAAATTTAGTAACAGAAAAAGATATGGAATAAAACATCATAAAACTGCTGATAATGATAAGCGCGAACACTTTTCGTACTCGCTTCTTTTGTTGAACGTTGATCATCTGTGTATGTGGAAAAGCACATTTCAATGTGATGTACATTAGATAATAAAACTACACAGAGGCAATTGAACGAATGTGTTTTACTTTCTAAGCGTCTTAATTTTGAGCTAACATTTAAACAAGTGTCGAATGATCGGAGCAGCGCGCGATCTAAAGTCAAAAGCTTCTTAATCAACTAATGGATGTGATTTCAAACTTTTTAACTTGCCACGATTTTTTGAGAAAGAAACGCGATTTTTTGCCGAACAGGAATTTCAATGACTCGCGGTTTTTCTTCTCTTCAAATATCATTAATTCACATTACCACCACTGTCACAAAGAGCTATTTTTAAAAATTTAATTTTTGGGTGCTGAGGTGGCCAAACGAGAGAGTGAGAGCGAGCGAATCATTCGGCTTTTTTTTGTTTAGTTTTCTTCTTGTGCGGAATATCCGAGAAGGTGCCAAAAATGATCTTGAAAGAATCTCAAGAAGCAAGAAAATACACTCGCGAAGTCGTAAGTTTGTATTTTTGTTGTGTGTGTCCATATTCAAAAGAAAAAAAAATTTTGCCCTCGACACTAAGCTTTGTAAGCGCGTTAATTAACTTCAACTATTTTGTCGAAATTTCAGTACGCAATTTGTTGATATTTACGAAATTTATTCGAAAAAACTTATCAAGCATAATGAGAATAAGTTTGATTCGTGACACCGCGTGGCGATTACAAAAATATTTTTATTTCGATCGTTTCACGTTGTTTCGGTTCGGAGGCGAAAAGATAATTTTTTTACTTCTTTTTTTTCTTTCTTTGCGAGAGAAAAATGTAATACGTTGTATCTTCTACCGGAATTGAAACTTGACTAAAGGCTTTTTCTTCTCTTCTCGTTTTCAGCAGTTTTTCGAATATGAATGGAGTGGAAGTGGGGAAAATGTACAAATGTATATAAAACGTGTTGTTATAGAACGCTCTGCGTCTGTGTGGAACGAACGTTCATGATCTCCCAGAGTGAAAACTTAATGTTGTGTGCAATGTGAAGCTTGTTGAATCTTCGAATTTTCGCTTATTTATTACGTTCTCCAATCTATAGTTTAAGAAAAAGAACTTAATGCTGCTGGTATATGTTCATGCTTTTCGATATTAATCAATCTGTTTCTGTTGCTGACGTCTTACATTCAAAGTCACATTCGACGACTTCTTTTGATTACGTAGGACATTTGAATGAATCAACTGATTGTTATTTAGCATAATGACTTGTTATCATTAAAAAATTCTTTTAAATTTCTCTTCCTCATTTTTCTTTGATTTTATTTCGTTGGTTTTTTTGTTTTCATTTAGTGATGACTTAATTCACTCATTTTCCCGTAACTTCTTAATTAACATTCATTGAAAATCATGAAACAAGTAAATTGTAATTATTCAGTGAATTAAAACAAATCGAAGCTTCCATAACAGGTTCAGGAATTTGCATCATGTTTAAACAAAAGGAACTTGATATTGATTAATCATAGCAATTAATTATTCTTTTAATAATATCGATTAGTGGCAAGGAAAAGCTGTTGATCAGCCACAAAATCAAATCAACAAGTGTCAACAAAGAGGCACAAATCGACATGTGAAAAACAAAACATTTATGTATATAAAGCGAAAAATGGGAAAAATCCAAACAAACAAACATTCTTTCATTTCACCCTCAACCATTCTCGTCGTCTAACATTTTCGCATATGAATTGTTGTTGATTTCGTGATATTTAAAGTTTTTTTCTTCTGTTTTTCTCTTTCACTGATGTTTATCAGAGAAGTCTTTAATGGTACATTGATTTAGAGATCGAAGACGAGAGAATTTTGTTTCAGAGCTTATTTTTAGACTCTTAAACATTCGCAATATTATTTTTATCCACACTTCGTAAATATATAAACACATGTTTTTTTTTTCAAGAGCGATAATTTCGTTTTCCTTATGCATGCTTTCGTATGAAGTGAAGAAACTGTTGGATAATTATAAGATCGACGAATGACGTTGAAAAAGGTCAAGAAATATAAACTAATGACGTGGGCCCTTTGGAAGTTTCCAAATTACTTTGCATTTTATAAAACTATTGTTCTTTGTTCAAAATTTTTTTATTAAAACAATAAAAGAATAAAAAAAAAGTTAAATCGCTTCATCATTTATCTTATGAACAATTGATCTTAATTTTTAAGTTCGTCATATTAAGAAAAAGGTTTTGTTTGTGGAAGGAAATTATCCGGTTGAAGTATTCTCACGCTTTTAAGAAAGTAGATAAAGGCAAAGTTTTATTCGTCTCTGATTGGTTTGCCGAAAAACACTTTTTCTTTTTCATGAAGCTCCTTTTCCCCAAAACGTTTCTCCGGTTTCTACATAAAGCGTTGGGGAGCTATGTACAAGTCATGCGCACAACTTATATGTACAAAAATACTTACCTACTACTCAAGTTGTAGAAAAGCTTCCGAAAATGAAATCTTTTAACACAAATACAAATTCAAGGTAAAGAAACTTTAACGGCTGACATTTGATTGCCTTAATTTTTAATATAAAAAAAAATATTCTCAGATTTTCCCCTTGGTATTTAATTCATTTCACTTTTTATTTTATTTATTTATTTTTCCACAAAGGAATTGAAATCAAAAGCCTATGCGGAAAAAGCTTCCACAAAGCGCTTTTTTTCTTCTTAAACATATTTCGTTTGACCAGTTCATAAGGGAAACGTTTGAAGATTTTAAGCAAAATAAGAGCAAGTAGATGTTTATTATTATTGTTTTTATTTTCCATCTTTACTACGTTGTTTTCGCAATGTAAATTTTCATATTTTTAATATCTTCTTTTGAATATGATTTCTTTTTTTGGAAGCTTAAAATCAAAGGGAAATTAAATATTTTTTTCTTGTCTATTTTTCTAATGAATTTTTTACTTTGATTCGTTAGCATTAGAAAAAAAGTTCCTACTTGGTATTCAAAGAAAATTAAAGAGAAAATTATATCAATCAATGATGACATTCTTGATTTCTCTGAAAGCTCTAATTAAATTCGAAGAAATAAACATCGAGAGAATCTAAAATATTTGTGTGCAGAAAGTTTGATAAGTGAAAGATTACAGATTTGCTTCAGAAGAAAATTTCTGTTTTATTTAAATTATATGCTAATCAGTTTATTTCGTAGCAGTTACATATCGATTTTTCATAATCTCTCTCAAACGGACGAGTTGGAAAAAACTTTGTCACTGCAAAATTTATTTTCAAAACTGTCTCAAACTTAGAGACTTTTCTTTTCGTCTTTCAGAAAACTGAAAAGTAATTTGTTATCTCTAACACTTTAACTGAAGTATTAAGATTTATTGAATGCATGGAGTTTCTTTTTACATATCCTACTGAGAGACTTTTCCGAGACATGTGAGAGTGAAGAAAATTTCTTCACGAGCCAAAGGCAATAAATAACGTCATTCATTCAATATACATAAATTCGTCCAATGCACAATTGTTAGATTTCACAGACAATATTTTATGTTTCAAAAAAAAAAAGAAAAGAAGAAGAAGGAAAAAAAGGAGAGAGAAAGAAAATGAAGACCGGCGAGATGATTTTTCCGGCTTGATTTAATTAATTTTGGTCCTGACCTCAAATGCTTTCATTCTATCCGAGATATAGACACATCGAAGTAAAAGTTCAGAGTTTTCCACACACTTAACTGCTGTGAAGTGTAAAAGTAGGAAATATTTTTTCATAAAAAATTCAGATACAAAGAGAGAAAAAGAAAGTTTCTTCCGCGGTGAAGAAAAGTTTTGAGATATTGCCAGCAAATCACAGTTTATTAAAATCATAAATTATTCATATACAAAATGAGCTAAGCGGATGAAATTCACCAGTCTTTTAATCTCGCCATTCGAAGCTATGAACATTGACAAAGAAACAGACATGATTTTGATGTGAACTGAAATGAAATTGAGCCAAAAAAAAGAAAAGTTGAACCTTAAATAGAAATACGAAAGTCAAGGAAAATTTTTCATTGCATTTCTTCTTTCCCCTTCATGTTTCATATATGACAACATTAATATTTTATTCATCACAGAAGTTATCATCGCACTTTGTTTGCCGAAGGGGGTCAAACAGTAACATAGATGATTGAAAACGTAAGCATGTGAATCATCGTTGTTGTTTATAAGATTTTTTTTTCTGCTTCCTTCTTACGAACGTGTGCACAACCATTGGTGACTGATAACCCAACGTCAAGACCTGAGTTTAAATGACAGAACTTTTTCTCATCCTAGTAACACAACAGATACTTTTAAATCTTGTTTCGTTTCTCAGGCTGTTATAAGGTTGCCAACCAATTAACGTAATTTAATTCATCTCGCTTCAGCTGTCAATAATTCTACTCATCTGATATCAGTTACGCTTGACACTTTATTCTACTCCCACTTCATGAGTTATTGTGCATTTACATGGCATCTCTCAACATAATCGAAAATTGATGGAAGATTCTAATAGATTTAAAGTTTTTTTTATCAACTTTTGACTTTGATTGAATTTGCATGGCAGCGTCAACCTTAATTGAACTTTATCAAATCGACTGGATAAATAATTTTCGAAAAAGATTATTGAAAGTCCATCAACGTTTTCCACAAATTTGCAGTGATTATTAACCAATTGATCAATCTGATTGAACATTTTTTCCATCCTTTAGAAAAATCAGAAAAAAATTGTCGATTTAGAAGATTTTTTTATTGATATTAAAACTCATGTCAAACAACGAACATGAATATAAATATTCACGATTTAAAATGTCACGCGCACTTTTTGAAAAATTATCTGACTGCAATTTAATTCAAGCGTGTGTTGAATCTGAATAAGTTCCAAAAATGCGAAAAATTCATTCTCAAACATAAATCCATGAAATTTTATCCAATTCATAAAAATGTATCATTTGCCTTTACAATTTATTTATTCCTCTCCCACCCACATCATTTTACTCGATCCATAAATAAATGAATAGATTGAAGAAACCAACAACTTTATTTACTTAAAATTTTCTCCCTTCGCGAATCTCAGCAGAAAAAAATCCCCGTAGACAAAAAAAGTGCTACGAAACTTACCCGAGTTTGAAAAATGTTTCTGATGTATCATCGCGATTGCGATGCGTACCCGAGATAAATCTATCTTCAAAACTATGTAGATACATTCTTGCAGGGTTAGTTGAAGCAGTGGAGACGAGGGAAAGAAAAACTTTCGTGGCGAAAAAATCTTCGGGGAGAGAAAGCAAAATGATGATCAATTCATCTGAAATTCACCGTCAGCTTGGCGCCCGAAAGAAAAGATTCAGAAACTTAACATATTAAAGAACATTCAGAGTAAATGAAGAAAGGTAAAGATTTCACCTAGCATTGAGTGCTTTGCATATTTTATGAAAGAGTTATGAGAAGTCAATGAAACTTGTTGGGGTTCTCAACAAATTTCAAAGAAAAATTCTTTTTATTTTGTTAAACTTGAAAATTGTTCAACATCTCTAGTGATGCATCAATCAGATAGAAATGTATCAAGTTTATTTGCCGTGAAATTTCCGACAACAATTTTCACTACTAAGAAGGTGATTTATTACTATTAATGCTCCCCATAAGAATAGTACTTTACTTACTTATGCACAAGAAGAAGTTTTATGTTTTTTGAATCCTAATGAGAATGATCCAGTTCGTTCCACTTCAACTAATATCAATTACTTATTAATAATAAAAGAAATCTCATTCATTCGCATAGAAATCGTACATACATTAAATATTCTTTTCCGTGCCATTTGCGAATATTGTCGACACTAATAGTCTAATAGAACAGCATAATTATGTTGCACGGAGGGAAGGGAAATTTCTTGTCCATTCGATTAATGGAAAGTGAAGTCGGAGAAATGCTTCAACAGTGCGACGAACAGGATACTGCTTACTCGAAAGAAAATAGAAAGAAGAGGAAATATTCTTTCAATAAAAGTGAATTATATTCTTTAGAAAGCAAAACTTGAACATTTTCTTACCATTCTTCACGGGCTGAATGACGACGTTAGAGGAAAATACAATTTCTCTTCCAAACATTCGAAAAGTATAAAAATTTCACGGTAAAATATCTATTTTTCATGAGAACTTCGAACGGATGAGAGCATTCTACAGCTTCGAAGCATATAGAAAAATTGGATGAAACGAAATATTATGGAGTAATCGCTTTTCACCGTTTAGTTACAAAGACGACAACGAGGCGCCATAGAAAATTGGTTCATTTCTCGTGTTACGTCAGGTAACAAGAGAGCAAACAAGTTGTCAGAAATTTATGAGATGTGACAGAGACGACGGAAGTCTCCCCATTTTTGCAAACTAAAACTACATATCAACAAAACTTTTATATTATTGAGTTTTTTGGTTAATACAACGTGGGTGTAGAGTGTGAGGGGTGACGGAAGATTCAAGAGAGAAAAGTGGCGGATATAAGTAAGACGACATTGAACAGTTATAGGAAAAGAAATTTGCTAATATTTTCTTAATGTATCAGAAACGAGTAGAGCAACTCATTAGATGAATGAATGAATTGTCTCGTTGAATGGAAGCGACAGAGTTGTTGAATGTTAAAGAAGTTTCTTCAAGAAATATTTTTACAATTTATACGAAGAAAATATTTTATTTCTAATTTAAGTTTGAATTCTATAATTGTAGCCAATTGACAATCTTCATTGCTTAATGGAGCTGTCGTTCCATCGTCGTTTTTGAGTATAAAATAAAGCAAATCAACATTTCAATGAGAGAAGAGAGTGAAACCATCCAAAGTGTTTCCAATAAATTAAATTTAAAGAAATTTGATTAATGAAACTATCATTACAAAAGCATGAAAACAATTTTTAATACCACAGCATCAAGCTAGGAGAAATCATTCAATAGGAAAATTATTGCAATCATCCCTTTTTATGCACGCTTGAGCTTAAAGAATCGTGATAAAGAACGATGTTAAAAACACGGTGTCGCCAGCATGACCGTTTGAAAACAAAAAATAAGAAGAATCTTCTACTGTGGCTTGTTTATTGCGTACCTATCAACTTTTCTTTTTTTTCTTGTGTACTCTGCGCCTATTTTTCTCTTTGTTCAGCAAAAAGCGAATATTAAAATCTTTAGAAATTTGCTTTCTTATCTTTAACGAATATTTTTGTTTTCATTTCGCCTCCCGAATTCATCAAATTCGTTCAAAGATAAAAACTTTCCTTTATGTCCAATCTAAAAAATCTTTTTTTGCCAGTGCGTCAGAAAATTTTACGAATATTTTATCAGAAGCCGATTGAATTTTTTTTATTTCTATCGTAAAAAATGTAAAATTGATTTAAAGTTGATCGCATAGCTATGGGCAATGTTCTGTGTAGTAAAAGATTTTGCAAACTTTTGCGAAAAAGAATTTTGTGTGCACATTTTCATCTGATTTAATATTATTGGAAGCGATAAAACTTTCTTCAGGATCAACGAGCAGATTAGTGATATGAATAATCCTGCTTATGTATCTTTTGACTCAAACTTCAACAACTTCTTTAGGGATGTGTGTAACCATTCACATCAAGAAAGAAAAAGAAAGAAAGTCAAGTTAATGATAATACCGCAAGCATAGCATTCCTACCCTGTTTCCATTTCAATATTTTGCTAGGGAGACGACATTGAAATGGTAATCGATGTCATTCGCCGAATTCTATTCCACTTTTTCCGAAATTCAAACTCAACATGAACACGAAATATTTGAGAAATAAAAATTTTTCAATGATGTGCAATGATGTGCTCGTCAAACTTATTTTTATATTTTATCAAATTTAAGTTTATTTCTGATCATAATAATTTTATGAATGCTAGAAAAATGAATTTGATGATAAAAGGAATGAAGAAGTTTAGAGCCTGCTGAATGAATGATATAAAAGTGTCACTGAGATGAACTTTTATGATTCCTTTCCTTAATGTTATGATGATCATGAATAATGCTCGAGTCTTAAGACTGAAATGAAGACATTTACCGAATAATGAATAATGACCACAAGAGACTCTTTTTGTCAATGCCATCATTGAAATTTCTTTCCTCTTGAGTTGCGGCTTTCTATTCATAGCTGTTAAGCCGCACATTGATAAGATATTGATTCTCTTTTTTCGTCCTATTCACGCAATAATCGTTTCCTTGTTCATTCGTCACATTCAAAGAACTTAATTCATTGAATTATTCTTTTCATATGTCATCAACTTTTCAAATGAAAGCACTTCTTATAGTTCTTAATCTCAACGTCAATCATTTATCAATGTTCCATTTAGTTTCGTGATTATTGAGAGTATTTCTATAGCTTCGAGGTCTTTTATTTCTAAATACTTTCGAATACTTCCAAATATTTCCAAATGAAAAGAAAAGAAGAATTCACTGATAACATTTGTATGACACAAGAAAATTAACCAACCACATTAATATATGTACATAAGTATGTATAGAAGTCATTCAAGAAACATTTATTCTCCAGGCGAT
Organism: Clunio marinus; assembly: GCA_900005825.1. Lineage (NCBI taxonomy): Eukaryota > Metazoa > Arthropoda > Insecta > Diptera > Chironomidae > Clunio > Clunio marinus. The sequence goes on from CVRI01000003.1 coordinate 60,186, forward strand.
GAAAATATTGAGGCAGAATTTTTCATTTCATTCAAAAAGTTACTTAAAGTAATTTGAATTTAAACAATTCAAAAACGTTCTAGAAAAATTTCTGAATTATATTAAAGTTTAAAATATTTCAGAGTTTTCTCGAGAACGTTTTTGAATTAATCTAAAAGAGTTCATTGCTATTCAAAATATTATCTAAGCTTGCATAACATGTCAATTGAAGTTATTTCATTTCATCAATCATCAAGTGATTATCCAATAACTTCTCAATTTTAAATTTTGCTAAGAACTACTCGTAATAAAATTTTCCAGAGCAAGATTTATTTCATATCTGTCAGAAAAAATATTGAGCGAAAGTTGTATAAAGTTTAAGTCTTCAACCAATGAAGCGTTAAAGGAAAGAATCGTAACTCACTATGAAGAATTTTAGCAGAATTTCTTCTGATGATTAATAACATTTGAAGAAAGAAAGTTGAGCAACTTTGCCAACTGATTTTGTATTTATTCATTCCAATTCAATGCAGACTGCTAGGATAGCCAGATCAATCTAGAAGTTGAAACTTTCACCAGACAAATTTTCGAATTTTATTATCGGTCAGCCTTAACAATAAATTTACATTCAATCAATGAGATTTTCTGCTAAAGTTAAAGGTTGAAATCTTAAAGCTTTCATTTGATGAGGATGTGGATAAAAACCTCATGCGCACGATAGAAATTGATTCGACTTAACCCAAATTTTGATTTACAAATTACTTTGTTTTGATATCAAACTCATATATTTATTGAGTCAATTCGGGTCTAAGACGGCTCAACATCATACGAAAATATTGTACAACTCACCATCTTAAAGATTATTGAAATTTCAAGATTGCATCATCATTTGCTTTCTTTCCTTTTTATTTCATTTCCCATATTCTTACTTTTCCTGTTCGGTTATCTTATTTGATTTGTATCAGAATCTCAATATGATTGATTGATATGAAGCCAAACACGAGGCTGTATTTGCTTTATGACTACATTCATCACATTTGGCACGAAATTTTTCAATATTGCATGAGCGAGAAAATTTATGTAAATGATCGCAGACTAAAGTGGAACTCTGTGGCAGCATTCAAATAAGCCAAGCCATATGTGAATAAAACAGTCATTTTGTATCATAAATTGTGCAAAATCACTTCCACTTCTTCTTCCTTCTCCTTTGCATAGTGAGAAATAAATTTTAAACTTTAAGAGAAATTTAAAACATTCAATCTGATAAAAAATTCTTAAATCGCTTTTTTTCAATGAAGTTTCACTTTATCAATTGAATGAGAATTCCTACCACAATAAATTAAAAGCATTTCAACGGTTTCTTATCGAAAAAAGAAATCCTTTGTCACAATTAATATTGGAGAATGACTGAATAACGCTTTTTCTTCAATCTTTATAATTTCTTTAAAAAAATCAATGAGTGTCAAAAGACTTTATAAGATTTCTGAAAATAGAACGAATGAATTGCAGGATTTATAAAAAAAAATAATTCATGCAGTGCAGTGTAGTACGCCGTAGGGGAAATTAATTAAAAAGCTTTCAACAGCACAAGATGTGTAAGTTAAACTCACAGTTTTTCTCGTAGCTCATTTTTTTTGTTTTTATTTATTGAAGAAGAAAAAATGAGCTCAATTTCTGGTACACTTGTTGAATGTTGTTCATTTAATGTTACAATGCAAACATAAAACGAAAAATCAAAAGACGAAGATTTTTCATCTTATACAAATTGCACTCATTAAATATAACAAACCTCTAACGGATTCCATGTCAACACCACATGAGGGGTAGCTTTTACTCATTCCAATTACCATCTTAATTCCGGTGTTGTATAGAATACTCAAGAAGGTGAAACATAATAGACGATAGAAGGAGGTTTTGCTTCCAAGTAGGGTGGAGTAGAAAGGCAAAGAAACGTTACCTTATTTTTATTATTATTATTTCCAGTGGAAAATGAACAATCAAAAAGAATGTTTCTTAGTTAGGGGAGAGAAGAAGTCGAGTGAATGAAGTGAAAATTGTCAATAATCGGAAGGTGGTGGGAGTGTAGAAGCGAAAAATGCTTGCTTTTAATGCTGTTCTTGCGGTAACGCAACGTCGCTGACTTGGTAACATTCTGTCAACGACATCATTGCTTTCGCTTTATTGAATTTGAACCTTCGCTATAAATGAATTTGATTTCATTGAGAAGTGAAATCGTCTAACGGCTGTTAATAAAGACATTTATTCGATACAGACAAAGTAATGACAAAAAGAATATCAAATTTTGTTCCTTTACAATCATTTTAATCATTTTTAAAATAAGAAGGTTTCTTCTCATGGGGAATTTCGATTGAAGACGACAAAGTTTTCAGGAATTAAAAAAAATCAGTAAAAACCCCATCGACATGTGTTCAATGAAATCAATTTTCAGAAATCGAAGTATGATTAACAAATGTCAATCACAGACGTTTTCCAATCATTTCATTACCATACACAACCACATTGACGCTTGGATTTCTTTTTTTAATAATTTCGCTGTGCTTATCATAATAATGAGTTCGTCGAAAGTGTTCTGGATTGTTTTAATATTCTGTTTTATCAACAGTAAATTTTTTTTAAATCATTCAGTAAAAAATATGCATGTTATGGCAGTAGCAGACGATGTCTGGTTATATTCGTTGTGAACCGTTACTGAGTGTCGATATGCATCCCTTGGAAGATTTGAAATAGTCTAACTCAGAACACTACTGTTCTGTAGATTAAACAAACCGAATCATTTTTTTGCTGTTGCTTTTTCACTCGATAAAATCCATTAATGATTGAGGATTAAAATCAGTTTGAAAACATTCTTTGCCGATGAAAGTAGCATCAAAATCGGCGATGGACTTTTTAGAAAATAATTATTTTGATTTAATCGCGTTACCTTCAATATTTCCGTGCACTGAAGCAAGTGACTTCAATCAGGAGGAGAATGCAATTCAAGGATTAAATGCTGATAACTGTTGGCATGAAACAAGCGATTCACCTTGTTACACGGAGCTAACAACTTACACTCCATCGTACGAGTCACAATCGACATCATCGGAACTTGAACAGTTCTTAATATTTGATTACGAAGATTCAATTTCCACAACATCATTCGACAATCTTCCTGATCAAACATTGATGTGCACAGATTCTTGTGTGAAGTTCTTTAAAGAAAGTTCGGAAATTCTTCGCGAGAACTCATTAAAATTTCAGAAAATAAAAGACACTGTGCCAGAGAATGATGAAAAACAGCTTGAAAGTGATGAAAAGATTTTCTTCAATTGTAGTTTTGGTGATTGTAAAAAGACTTATTCAAAGCCAGCACATCTTCGAGCTCATTTAAGGAGGCATTTAGGGCTCAAACCTTACTTTTGTAATTTTCCAAATTGTTCATGGAAATTTTCACGTTCCGATGAACTTGGTAAGAAATTACTTTCATTTATCCTAAGTATTCAACCTTGACAACAGTTTACATTCTTTCTTGGTGTTTCGTTTTTTGAATAGCTCGACATCAAAGATCTCATTCAGGTGAGTGATTTATGATTGGAAAATTTCATCTCGTGAATTTCAGGGATTTTCTGAAGTTTATTTTACCGTTGAAATGAAATTGGAAGGAATTATATTTAAGATTTATTTCCTCAAACATCTAAATAATTTCCAGCAAACTCATTAAATTCTAATTCTTTTAATTTTGGAATCTCTAAACGTCATTAAATATGTTTCAATGGAATTGCAGGAATCAAACCATACAAGTGCTTTTACTGTTCAAAGACCTTCTCTAGAAGTGATCACCTGAAAAAACACATTAAGATTCATGAGAAAAAATTGAAAGACAGCAAGCTGAAGTTTGTCTGGGACGATATTCCAAAGCAGAAACCAGGTCGAAAGAAAAAGGTTGTGACATCGTGAGAAATATGAAAATATTCTAAGTATTCACTTGCCAAAACGAAACCTCACTACACTATAATCGAATTAAAATTTAAATCTTATAAGATTCATGTATTACATGCATATGAAGCATCTTTCAAACAATTTAAAATATGTGAGAATTTATACATAAGATGGAACACCCACTTGTTGATTATCCTCAAGAATATGTCTAAGGTGAATGGGAAATGTTTAAAAGAATCTCGAGAGATTAAAATTTTGCCATAAAAATTGTTTGATGCTTCTTGCATTATGATGGGAATGAAAAGTATGAAATATGCTTGCAAAGAAAACATTGAAAGACATCAACAGTATACACAATGCTTTTATTCACCAAGAATTATAATCTGGGATAGTCAACAAGTGTCATTTCCCTACAAAGTGAAATCCTTATTTTCTATAACAACAGAAACAGTTTTTTGTTGCTTTTCTTCTGCGGGAGGAAATAATCATGTAATGAAAAAACATGAAATAAAACATAATGAAAATAAATTGCTTCGTGTAGTTTTTCTGTTGCTTTCTTCTCTTTTTTTCCATTCCCAGTCACATATAAAGACAGAAAAGAAAAGCCCTCGATGAACGCATTGAATAAATTATCAAGCTGTGGAGAATTTTTATTGAATGAAAAGCTCTCGCCAGAGAGTAGACAAACGACAAACCATATGAAGTTCGTTTGAATAAATTACGATAAGACTCTGACATATGATGGCTACATGATTGTTATAGTTTCGTTTATTTCTCCACTGGTTTCCAACTCACTCCGAATGTGTCTTTTTAGCAACCTTTTTATTACGAAATAAAAACATGTGTTGCACAACTCAACCTTTGTAACATTTTCTCAACCCTCATGAAAATGCGTGGGCCATATAATTTTATCTTTCTTTTTTCGGTATGGCATTAAAATAAAGAGTCGTTGATATTTTTCCCACAATTACTTACAGAATTTTGGACGAAACATCAAGAGAAGTTATTTATTTGCGATTTCAGACTTATGCTTAGTGAGTAGAAGGGGAAATTGATGTTAACTTACCGTATTTGATTATTTAATTAACATTATTTTATTTCCTATTTTCCATAGGCATTTATTTTAACTGAAGATTTCTTTCACCTTTTTAATCTAATTTGAAGAATTTCTGATTAATCTTGAAAACAAGATAAAGGGGAAACGTTAAAGGTAAAAGTGAAGGGTATCATCACAAAAGTCTATTTGGAAGGAAAGGATTGAAATTTGATAACTTAAATCGCTAGAAAGTGCTTTGGGTGTCTCCTTGGTGAGCTAATCAGTGAGTTACATTAAAACTCACAAACAAAGAGACGAGACAGCAAATTAGATGCTACAACTTTATTTCAAACCATCTTCATTATACAACTTTTCCATCATCTCCAAGTAATTATGGTTTTCATTTCTTTAAAGATGCTATCGTAAAAGGAAAAAAGATTTTCACTCAATTTCAACCTAATTTGTTTTCTTCCATTTTCAAATTAAATCGCTTTTGAATCTTCTTCATCAATTTCAGAGAAATAGAATAAAAGAATGAATTGTAACAATAAAAGAGCGGAAGATTTAAAATTTATTCTTTTTTATAATTGCTGAGAATTGGCAAGTTTCTGTATTGAAGAGTGGCAGTAAAAATTTTCAAGTTCTAATGCAAAAGAATTAGGCCACAAATTTAAAACATTTTCTTTTGCAATAAATTTTATTTCCACGAAGAAATATTTTTTGCGTAGATACATCGTGAATCCCCCGCAATTTTTACTTTCTTCTGTATTTCACAATGACTTCTAAGCTCTCATACAATTTAACAGAGAAGGAAGAAATCAATTTCACAGGAAACGTAAATGATAAGGCAACCATTCTTTAATAAAGAAAACGTGCTTCACCTACGCATTTATTTGAATAATAAAGAAGTCATTTTAAAAAGAAAGAAAACTTCTAACACTTCATGAAGAGATTCAAGAAAAAGTTTATTGAGGCTCACAATGCTTCTGATGTTTCGCAGCTTCTTAATCGTACACTTCATTTTAAATTTTATAAGTGACATTTTGATGAAAATAGAAAAAAAGAAGAAATCTTTCTATCACTCATATTTCTTAAACTTTTTCTTCTCATCCCTCCGCGATCCAGAAACGCGAAAAAGAAGAAATGGGAAAATACGAGATGACATTAAGAAAATTTAATATTCAGTTTGAGAAAGTTTTTTTCTTCTCTGGTTAGGTAGATTAGCATGGTTTATCGTTTACTTCGTTGTTCAGTGTGGGGACGAGAAATGATTTAATTTTCTTTGGCTACTGTTTGCTCCATGGAACGAGAGACACGACCTGAATTTCATTCTGAAGATTCAAAAATCTCCCACTTGTTTGCGATGGTTTATTAAGTTAATTTAAAAGTTGAAGAAATTGATTGACTTCTAAGAATATTAAAATCCTCCTACGTATGTACCGCTTAAGACTTTGACTTTGTTCTCAAAACCATTCATTGAAAAAATTATATCTAATCGAGTGTAAAAACCAAATAACTTTTCAAACATTTTGCAAAGTCATTATTTAAAACAAAAAAAAAATGTCACGATGATCATAAAAAGAAATTTTCATTTTCATGTTGAAGAAATTTTCATAATTGATTTCATTAAATCGCTGTCATTTATAATTTTTTTCCTTCTTGAAAAGAACATTTAATTGAGTGAATCTTTAAAAGGGCGCATTTAAAATGAAGCACTTCTTGGAATATTTAATTTTAATTTTAAAAAATAAATATATGAAGAGATAAGAAGAAGCGAAGCTGGAGGGGAAGTTATGTGAAAGATAATGTACAAGTCAAGTTAATTTGATGCGTATAATGTACACATGAAATGGTAACAGGTAAATTAATAAATCTCCTTTTCAATTTCTAAGACTTCATAAATCTTCACTTTGATCTTTTGCCTTAAAAACGAAATGTACAAACTTCATTAAGCACAAGATGAGTTTTTATTTTCATAAATTTCTCAATTTTTCTTTTCTTTATAAGTTCAAGTGATTTCTTAACATAGGGATGGTTTCCTTTCAGGTTTCTTCAATGTTGTAGCAGATATTCGTTCATTCATCTCATTTCTTTATTATAACAATCACTGACATATTGATCCTACATTTGCTTTTTCCAAAGTTCATAAGAATCATTTTAAAAGAATAAAATAAGAATCCAAGATTTTCTAGCTCCGAGGGTTTTAACAAAGGACTCGTGAAACCTAGGTAATTAGATATCTGCGAAAGATGTTGAAAATTACTTCTTTTTCATGCTTTAAATTTGGATGAAATTACAAAAATAATTATTTATGTCTCACACTCTTATAAGCATTATTTAACACATTTTCTTCTTAATTTTTTTTCTCTCTTTTTATTCTGATGTCAAAGGAAATGCTTGAAAATTTGTTTATTAATTACAAGAGTATATGCTTGTAGGATGTACGTATTTAATTACTCATGTGTTAAATTTGTAATGCGTTAAAGCAATGATGCTGATAAGATTTACCAACAAAATCCTATTTTATCACAGCTTAATAAACGTGTAATGATGAGATTTCAAAGTGAGATATATGTAGGTAAAATGTCTCTATTAATTTGTGACAATTCAACCCTCAAAAATCCGTTCGAAGAAGAAACATATCACTTCATAATTTACTCGACAAAGTGTATCAAAAACGACGACACTCGAAGTGAAGCGGAAATGTTTACGGTATATCAATTTCATTTCGAACACTCGACAAACTGCTTCAAGGAAATCATCTCTGGGATCTATGGAAACAATTTGCTTCCACTGACTTAAGATTACAATTCCTGTTCACTTTAACAACACTTAAATATTTTTTGAGGATAATACGGGGTGAGGAGGGGCTAGAGAAACAGAAAACTTTTCCGCTCAATCGAATAAAATATTTTCCGAAGCATTCCTCTGTGATTTAAATTCATTTTTTATTCCCAATATTTTTCCTTGCGTATTGCAAGAGAAAGAGAAGTAAACGATGAACTTGTAACTCACTTAAATGAATGAAAATCCTATTACAGATTTGCATAACAATCATAATTTGAAGGGTGTGGATTTGACTGTCGAGAGATGTTACATCGATTGAAGATTATAAATTCATTTCATTATTTTCTAATGTCATTAAGTCGTAAATTGAGGGAGAAGGAAGTCGTAAATATTTGGGAAATATTTTCCATAAAAACATAAAGCGATTTCACAAGATTTTCATCGACTAAGTAGCAATAAAATAATTTATTTCAAACGTCTGATATCGCAGTTCTTAAAGGAAAAAAATGATCAATTAATTCTGACTGAATGAACTTTCAATGAAAGAATTTTCAATCATGAACGTGCTTTTCTTCATTGCATTCTATTTCAAATGATATTTTATGATTTCTTTTAAAAGCATTCAACAAATGAAACTGACTTATATAACATCGGAGAGATTTATGGCATTTTGTTGTGAATTAAAAAGCTTGAGAATTTCTTTGACAAAAATAATTTTATATCAAGTTTTGATTTGTGCTTTAAAGCCCTTCTTTGAAAATTATAATGAAAGTCCTAAATAGATTTCATACAAGATATGAAAATTTAAATTTCTTACTTATTATGCTGTTGTAAATGCTTCTTTAACATCAATATTCAGAATGTTTCACCATCTTACATAAATATGCAGGAATTTTTCTCAAGTCAAGAAAAGTTGATTATCGATAGAGGCTGTAAAAAGAAGAAAAATTAAATTGTTTTGTAACCATGAAATTGATTGGAGTCGATTTGATGCTCACACCTCTCTCTTGTTCAGAAAAAAGTGTCAGAGTAAAATTTGTCTTCACAGGTGAAGTCTTTCCACGACATTCCTGACAAGTGTTGGAGTATCCATATATGTACATGCATGAACTTTCATTAGAATTAGTAAAAACAGAGAAAGTTGACTTTGATTCATAATTTAACGGTTATTTTTAAATAATATTTAGTTCTGTTCATTAGTCCTTGAAAGTTAGTTTCCAATTGATTCAAACAAATTCGTGTTTTTCTGAACAGTCTCACAAAACAAACTCAACGGCCGCCGCCGGGCGGCATGCATGATTTTCATACAAAGTAGGTTTTTGTTTTTTCCGTGCGTGCGATTTTTCTCCGTGCATGATATATTACACTCTTCACCTGAAACTAACTTTGGGGAGGCGAGTTTTAGGTAGAGAGTGTATAGTTCGGGAACTATTAGACACAAATAAAGGCGAATCCCTAAAAAAAATATTTTTTTAAGATATTTTAATTTTTGTCTAGAAAATTAACAAAAACTACCTAAAATGTCTGGTAGGCCAATAAAATGTGTGGTCGTGGGCGATGGAACAGGTTAAGCAATTGCATGAAATATCGAATTAACAGCTTAATAAGCGTTACAAACATTGTTGATTTTATTTTTAGTCGGAAAAACATGTATGCTAATATCATTGACAACTGACAGTTTTCCAAGTGAATACGTGCCAACAGTAAGTTTTATTAAACATTAATATCATCATTTCTATCTAATGACTTATAAATTCATAGGTTTTCGACAATTATTCCGCACCTATGGTCGTTGACGGTGTTCAAGTTTCAGTAGGACTTTGGGGTATGAAAGAATTTCCTAATTTTAAATCAACTATGACTCATTTTCGAAAACAAAGAAATATTTATTTTACTTTGAATAAATCTGTCAACAGATACTGCCGGCCAAGAAGACTACGATAGACTCAGACCACTTAGTTATCCACAAACAGACGTTTTCCTCATTTGTTTCAGTGTTGCAAGGTGAATAACATTTTTTGTTTCTTTTCTCCTATGTGTGTAATTGAATATCATAACCGCACGCATCTTACAAAAAAACTGAGGATAAATTTAGAACATTTTTGAGATAAAAGAAGAAATATTTGACTTTTGACGTCTTATGGTTTCTTTGATTTCATTTGCAGCCCTTCCTCATTCGAAAATGTTACATCAAAATGGTATCCAGAACTGAAGCATCACTGCCCTGAAGCTCCAATTATACTCGTTGGTACCAAAATAGATTTAAGAGATGATAGAGAAACATTAAGTGCATTAGCAGAACAAGGATTGAGTCCTTGTAAAAGAGGTGAAAATTGTTGAAAATTCTATTCATGGAAATTTAATTTGAATATTTTCCTAAATTGTAGAACAAGGGCAAAAGTTAGCAAATAAGATAAGAGCTGTCAAATACATGGAATGCTCGGCTTTGACTCAAGTATGACAGAATTTCGCAATTCCTTGCAATTGTTTTTAAATTTTTCTTTTTTATTTTTAGAGAGGACTGAAGCAAGTATTTGATGAAGCAGTTCGAGCAGTTCTGCGACCAGAGCCAATTAAAAGGCGCCAAAGAAAATGCATTGTAATGTAGACATTTATATTTTCATCGTAATACTCATCATCAAGAACTAGCAGGAAAAACAGTTGAAGCATTCACCAAAACTTTTTTTTGTGACATTTTTTTAATAATTGACTCAATTTGAAGTTAGCAACAGAACCTTATTTAAAATCATACCAATATGTGTGATGTTTGTCTAGCTTACGTTTACATCACTTCTAATTTACTCCAATTGTGACTTATAGATTATAAGTCGTTGTATCCTTAAAATATATCAAAAGAATCTGTGACAGTGATTCTCAAACTACGTTAAATGAAACATTTGCAGATGTGATCAAAATTTTTGAAAAATCTTCGATCGCTTAAGTCAAGTTTTTAATGAAAATTTCCTTAAAAGTCTGTGGAAGAAGTTTGAGAGTCACTGGCGATTGGACAAATTTCTCACTTTGATGCCATAAAATCAATCAAAAATCTTTCTTTTGTTATCTCCAATATTTTCATGATTATCAACAATGATCAAATATTAATTATAATTTATTACCTTACCTTTCTTTTTAATGGGAATGAGATTCATGAAGTCTTTGATATTGAGTAACATGAATATTGAATTCTTCCCAATTCTTTAAATTTTCTCTCTTTCTTTAAAATAAAAGCTTCAAAACTTCGCATATCGTCAATGGCCATATTTAGAAACATAAGCAAAGAAGGTTCTTTTCAATTAATTTATTTTCGTGAAACTTATGAGCCATGACCATTTATCTAGTTAAAGAAAATTACGCAATTCATTAAAAACTCACATGAAACTTGTAACAAAAGGCTCAAAAAATATTAAAGAATTATTTGTTTTTAATTAAATATTGCTAAACTTTATTATAGATTCATTTTTTTTTTCTATTCTCAAAAGCATTTTATCTAACATTATGAAGCCGTAAAAGTTTTCTCAGAGTCTGAAAATTTTATAGAAATTATCAACGAATCTCTTTTTGAAGAAATTATAAATTCAGTAATGAAAATAATTTGCGATTTGATGTTTGTTCAGATGAAAAATGCTGATTTTTGATTTAGATAAGACAAAAATAAAATATCATGAACTGACAAATAAGAAAGCTTTCTCATTTCGATGTAAAGCTGTTTATGAATTAATGGAATCTAATTTTTACTGCATTTACAATCTGTTACAATCTCATTTTTTTTTATTCAATGCTTTTTTTCTAATGATACTAACAGCTAATGTTTATTGTGAAAAATGAAAATAAAACAATTGATTTTAACTAAAAAAAGTTTTGAAGTTAATTCTATCAAATTTACAACTAACGAGCAATTTCAAGAAATTCCATCAACTTTTCCATTCATCAAAAGCAAATTCCACTAATTTGCGATTTGGAAATAATTTCGTGAAAAACATTCAAAGTTCCTCGACATTTTTCATGGAATTTTTCTTCTTTGTTGTTTTTCATTTTCTTTCTTTTTGAATATTTTTCATCAAGCTGATTCAATAAATGAAAACTTTTCGTCGGGAAAAGTTTAAAATATTTGTTTCATTTTATTGGTCGCAATGGAATGTTTGCTGATTTCAACTTTTTTCTTTCCATAACGAAAAAGCTGTTCAACATAATTCATGCGACGTGGATACTTTTGTTCATTAAAACTTTTCAAACTGCCACAAACAATGTCATTTAAAAGAACGAAATTTCTTCTTGGTTTGAATTTTCATGCGGACAAAGCGTCTTGTAATCATCTGAAAGAGAATATTTAAAGTCATTGACATTGAATACATTTTATCATTTAACATTTGAAGTGGATTTGATTTAAAAACATCGGAAGGGGACAGGATGGAATGCTTTGCCAGAATAGGCGATTATTCTCTTTTTCTTAGCTGGTGAACAAACACTCATGATGATGCATTCGGAAGGCAATGATAAACTAGTCGATAACGTGTATGGCTTTGATCGCCACCCAACGCTTTTCGAGTAGTATCCACTTGAAAACATCTAAAAAAAAAGTCATGACAAGGAGGGAAAAATCCAAAGAAAAATTTAATTTAAAGACAAGAAACAAAAACTACTCCAAAATATTTAATTAGATATTCAAGTTTACTTGTTCACTTCACTTACGTGACAATGGGTTGAAGCAGCGTGTAAAAAATTACTTCATTTAGTTAATTTTACCCTTGTAAGGGCTTTTACTTAAATTACGCTATTTTGAAGTATCTCATTTCATGCACAAGTGAGAAGTTTTTATTTGGCGCATATTTTAAAGAACTATGAGACTTCTCTATCTCTACAGTAGCGTGTTTAAGGCGAATTCAATTCACTTAAAAGCCTTTTTTTTTGTGTGAGCTTCGGAGGTTTCTATGCATGACTGAAAAAAAAAGCTTCTGATTTGACATTAAACTAAGAAAACGAACCACAAAAATGATACTTCGTGACACTATCAAGAGTTGAGCCTTTTAATGTCTTCAAAAATACTGCAAAATTCTACAATAAATCAACGTTCTTAAAAACTAAAACAAAAACTACTCATTTTGGTCTCTTCAACTTTACTTTTTATTTGTGTGACATTCAAGTTTATAGAAATTTTCCTTCTTGTTTATTTTTATTTCTTTTTGTGTGAAGAATGAATATTCTTATCATTTTTAATACAATCAGCAAAAACGAAAACAATAATAAAAGTTTTCTTTAAAAAAATAACGAACACTGATTTGGATCTGTGTGAAATCAATGATTTCATTTATAAAATAAAAGAGAAAATTATCAACACACTCAATAACAATTATTTGATAAGCAATCATAATACATGAAACCTAACAATCTTCTTTGAATTTACTCCATTTAATATTTTATATGTTTTCATTGCAAAAGTGTTTCGGTGTTTTAAGTTTTGAATTCACTTAAGTGGAGAATTTAATAAAATTTGAAACTTTTTTCTTCAAAACCACACGAATAAAATTTTAATCAATTATTGAATCAAAAATTGCAATTGGAAAGAAGTTCATTTTAAATTAAATGTTTGCCTATAAAGTTTGTTTCATGATTCGAATATCTATTTTCGATTATTTTTCATGTTTTATGTTAAATATTATCTATCATAAATCCAAGTGTTTGCAACATTCAATTGTTCATTTGTAAAAATCATCTTTCGTTCGTTCGCGCCTCTTAATGGAATGCTTTACGTTAATTCGCTATTCACCGATTCAAAAACCTATTTCGAATATTTTTTCCTTATCCTTCAATTAATACAAATTTACGTTTCATTCATGCAATTTTTTTTTGAAATTCATTTTTAATCATTTTTTAATAATTCTCCATGTCTTGATTATAGCAGTAAATGTTTCCCTCTTACTTATGTGCATATAATATTTAATTCAAAGTTTAAAGATTATGCAAGGTTTGTTTTTATCTCTTTTGTTTTTGTCATTTGATTAAATAGCACATGACTTCACTATCAAAATTGTTTTTATTTTCAAGCCAACAAATTGAGAAAATTTTGATTTGCAAAAAGTAAAATAAAAATCAAATTTTTACTGATTTACTTAAAAATGAACTAAATCTTTATCAGCTAAGTTATCAGTGGATGGATCGCCAGATTGAAGTGAGGTCTGTGGATTAAGATTGTATGAAATTTTATTTCTAAGCTAAATTATTCTAGAAAATCGAAAAGAGAAAAAGTAAAAGATTAAGAAATGAAACGTGAAAAGAATTGTTAGAAAAAATAAAAAAAAAAAACTCAAAATCAAGTTAAACTTATCACGATAAGAATGGAAAAGAACAAACAATAAACTTACAAACTCAACAGATTTTAAAGAAAGTTTCAATAAAATTTGTAAATATATTCCTATCAAAAAGAAAATGAAATGAAATAAAAAAGTTAACTTCAATAAACTGAGAGTCTACAGAGAGATTGTGAATTGTTTTAGTGAAAGCTTCAAATTTTATAAAAGCTTTTTAGCGTGTAAAAGTATCGAAAATTGAGAAAAAATTTATTCATTGTTCACCTGCGTGGGTGGCGAAATCGGAACCGGATGATCAACATTCTTCAAATATTCCTTATCGTCAAAAATTTTCTTGTCTCCACCACCTGGTCTATGCTTAACGTTATCCAAAGATCCAATTTTTGATTCGCCTTTGACTTCCAACTTCTGACTGATTATCTGCGAATTTTTTCAAATATTAGAATCCAATTGACTTCAAATTCGAAAATGGAAGAAAATTTGAGTGAATTCAAAACATTCATGTGAACAAAAACTTGCAATTTCATTACTATTTGTAAAAAAGCTTCAAAACAAGTGCAAAAATTTTAATTTTCTATAATAAATCCAAATATTTGCTTTTTGTGCATCAATTAAACTTCTTCCGTTTTTCTTGTGTTTGTTTGATTTCATTTTCTACTCGGAAAATTACTTACAGCTGGTTTAGGTCGCTCTTCACGTGCCTTAAATTATAGCATTATAAGTTTGTTTGTTTTTTGGAATTCAATAAAAAATATGTGAAAATTAAAAGTTTTTAATATCTTCTACTAAGTATTAGAAGCAAGGACATTTCCAGCTTTAAAATAGCTTACATGCTGTTAGTAAAAGTTATAAAGCTTGAGCTTGACTATGATTACTTCTTAGAAATCAATGTACAAATAAATTATTCATTATGTTTCGTTTTCATGCTAATCAAGCCATAGCCAAGTATTCGATAGCGTTAACTATGCAATGTCACAAGTTCCTATCTGAACTTAAGAATGAAAATTATTTCGATATTCTACATACCTTAACATCACCCCCACCTGAGAAATTTGAAAGAAAAGAAAAGTTATGTCAAATATTAAAGTCAATAATGAGAGGAAGAAAGTTTAACTAACCAGGTTGATAAGTCATGTTGTCTTTTGATCCCACTTTTGGTTTTGCTTTCTCTTTGAAATCTGTTTTAACTTCAAGTATTCTTTTATCACCACCACCTAAGAAGAAGCAACATAAATTAAATTGAAATCAATTTGTTATGTCAAACTATAAATTACCAGGCTTGTGACTTGCATTTTCCAATGAACCAATCTTCGATTTAGCATTCCATTGAAGCTTCTGACTTAAAATCTGTATTTGAGAGAGGATTTAAAATAAATCAATTTCAATATGTGCCCTTTTAAAATCAATGTTTCGGAAAAACTTTCTCTGAAAACATCGAAATAACCATGTGGGAGTGACATTTTACTTATTTATTGATATGAAATTCACGAGAATTGTTCAAAATGACGAAAGTTTCTTCTGTTCATTTAATATGCTTGCTATGAAATCATCATTAATGTCTAAATCTTCACTTCGTCTGTGACGCGATATTGGCTTGTTGAAGATGTTTGAAGAGTGACTTTCTGAATGTATTATTAACTAGCCATGCATTTGTATCGTTCAAGGTCAGTTGAGATATTCAAATAAATACTTTAAGTTAGTTTTATGAAGAAGAATTTCTTATTTTTGTACGACTTTTCTTTAATATTTATATCGATTTAAATGGAAATCGTCTTCACTCTCACTAAACAAATTTATTGCTCAACTACCGTCAAATTGACATGAATCTCTTCGTGACATGCCTTTTTCGTGATCTCTCATAATAAATCTATGAAATGTTCACCGATGCATAACTCGATGATACACATGAAAATTTACGATCGATTGTTTCTCATATATCACTCAACTTTAATCAATCAATTTCAAGGTTATTTCTGTCGAACCGAACAACTAATGTCAAGCAACTCTAAGACTCTATTGAATAATCGTGACAGCAATTCTTGTCTTACCTTCTTGTCACCACCTCGTGGAACATATGCGTCGTTCTTCGCTTCGATTCTAGGTGCTGCTTTGATTTCCAACTTCTTTGATTCAATTTTTACGTTGCCTCCACCTATGATGAAAGGAAATTACAAAAATATTTAATTGAACGTGACATAAATTGAAATAAATTTTGGAAACAATCAAATCTTGCCTGGTTTGTGAGTTGCATTTTGCAATGATCCGATTTTTGATTGAACCTTCTTCAGATTAGGAGAAGGTGCGTTACCTACTTCAATCTTATTCATTGGAATTTCTGATAAGAAATAATAACAAAGTCACTTTGTATCTTTTTCACGATAAGCTGTATAAATATTTGCATAGTTACTTTTGATAAGAGGTTCGGGCTGTTCGGTTTCGGGACTGATTCTGAGCGACAGTCGTTGCTTAGATGTGCTTCTAGATCTTGTCTTGGGTGTAATACTTGCTGGACGTGGTTGATAGCTTGGAATCTTTGACGGTGACTTTAAAGGTGAAATTGGTGAATGTCCATTTTTCTCCTAAGACGCGAGATAAACCTTCATTAAACACTTATCAACACTAGCTTATAACATCACAAGCTCAAAATACTCTTTCAACATTAACTTTACTTCTTTTTGCAACTCTTTATTAGCTTTCAGTTTACGAGATTCTCTCATTTAAAACTCGTTCACAATTCTCCGAACGCGGAAAGAAATATTTACGTCTTTTGTGATCAATAAACTTAAATAAACTAACGACAAAAATAAATGTTTGTCAATAAATGAATTTTTCTGCTGATTATTATTATTATTATTTTTTGTTTTGGAGCTCGTTGTGAAGTTAGGTGGTCTTGAGATTATCTTGAAGTAAAAACAAAAGAAGCTTGCGGCGTGCCACACCCGTCACTTTATAAGCGACGTCATTAAGTAACGAAAAAGAGAGAAAAACTCAACTCAAGCATCAAATTACTTGCTGAGTTGATATAAAATGACTAAATATGTAAAGTTTGTTGATGATGATCTTATAAGCTTCTGAAATATTTATTACTCGTTGTCAAGTATTTTAAATTCATCTCTCACCTTCTCATGGAAATTCTCGTCAACGCCGCTATCGTTATCACCTTCTAGAAGAACGAAAAAGTTAATTTGCAATCTATTTTTAGAGATAAGATAAATGAGTGCTTTGATATAATATTATTGATGTATGATGATTTTCTGTACACTTTTTAATGAATTTTTGATTTCACAAAGAAGATGTTCTGTTTTATCAGAAGATTTTACATAAAATCGAGTTCAATAATGATTTGAATTTAAATGCGTCTTTCAGCTTAGGTTTCAAAACATCAACTGGAAGCTGGTTTTTTACCTAAACTTCGCCACGAGCTAATTATCTATTATTAATTAGTGATATTTTTATCTAAAATATTTCAGAGATCTCAGAGAAGTTCAGAAAGTGGTTGTTAGCATTTGGTTTTGATTAATTGAGCTTAAAATTTCAAATTTAATCTCAACCACTTCCTGATATTTTATTTGTGAATTTATTCTCAATTAACATCCCTGGATCTTTTTTCTTACTTGGTGATTTATCTTTCAATGATGATTTGATATTCTCGGACTTGCTTAAGTCAAGTTTAACCGAGTTCTTTCGATTCTGAATATCTACCGGTTCCCTCTTCTGATCAGTTTGCATCTTAATCGGATTTTGTTTATGATCTGGCTGTTGTTGTTGTTGTTGTTGTGTAATGTGTTCATTTGGTTGCTTTTGATAAGGTTTAGCTTGAGAATCATTTTGTAAGTTTATGTCGCGTGGTTGCGCCTGCCGAAATTGTGGTTGAGGAGCCATCGGTTGATTCTGTTTTATCGGCTGCTTTTGACTTGTTTCCTCAACTGATGAACGCTGTTGTTGCTGCATTTGTGTCATCGGCTTTTGAACTTTTTCACCTCTGTCATTAATATCTTTCGATTCACGTGCGTGATCGTAATTACTTTGTCGATTATGTTCACTTTGCTGTGGTAATCGATTAATATTTTGCTGTTGCTGTTGTTGTTGATGATGTGACTGCGATTGAGTATTAAGTTGATTTAAATTTGCCCGAGGCTCGGGTGATTGTGAGTTATTTGAACCCATACCCGATGGTGGGCGCGATGGAATTGATTGAACGCTTTCTCTTCGTTGTGCCGTTGGAGGTTGTTGGGGCCTTTGTGGAGCCACAGCTGGTGAAATGTTTTCTTTTGCAACACTCATCTGACGCTGTGCTTGCTGCTGTTGCACATCGTAATTTTCAGATGGCTTCGAATTCACTAAGGGCTTGGTTTGTGGTGTTACCCCGCGACCAACAACCACATCATCGTCATCGTCCATCGAATGTTCGTTGCTTGTTGTAAAAGTTCTTTCACGAATTTTCTCTGACATCATACTCGGATTTTGTGTGGGTGGAGGATTCCTAATAAATTTCTGATCTGGAATCGCTTGCTTTTGTAAATTAGTCGGCTGTTGTTGAGGACGGAACTGTTGATTATCTCCCAACCCCTGATTAGGGGGAAAATTCGGTGGTCTTTGAAATTGTTGTTGATGGAGTTGCTGTTGTTGTTGGGGTTGTGGTTGCCTAAACTGAGGCTGTTGATTTTGATTTATCGGTTGTCGTATCTGCTGGTTAATATTAGGTGGAATATTCCGAATTGGTGGTTGTTGTTGATTGGGGTTAATTGGTTGACGAACACCAGCATTTACTGGTGGCCTAATGACAGGCTGCCCTTGCTGGGGATTTTGCTGGAAGTTTGTTTGGCCAGCAGACGGCAATCGATAAGCAGCTTGTTGTTGTTGTTGTTGAAAAGCTTGTTGAGAAGGCGGTGCTGGTTGTGTCTGGTAATTAGGGGCTTGCTGAACGTTTCGTTCGATAGGTCGACTATTAATATTTGATGCGTTTTGGTGACGAATATTTTGTGGCTGAATGTTTTGTGGTATTGGATTTGATTGATTTTTTGGAAATCCTGACTCAAGCTGAGATCGTGCCTGCTTGAATTTTTTATGTTTTTATTGGTTGGATGAAAGCAAAAATCGAAATTCGTTACTTCGACATAATTATTTTAGTTGAGGGGTGAAAAGCGAAATCAAAAAATTAAATTTTGTGCAGAAAGTTTTCTTGTTGGTTTTTGTTTGGATTCGATTTTCCTATCTGAACTGCGTGATTTGGAAGCATCAGGAATTTATTTACAAATAACGAAATGGTTGATTATTCAAGAACCATTAACTATGAACATAAACTATCTAAATAAAGTATTTTTGTGTTCAAGGTTTCGTATTAGAAAAACCTTTTGAAAAGCTTCGTTATCGCGTAATGACGCAAGGAAGCTCAATTGCTAATAAATTTTAATCGAATTGCTTTAAATTTTGAAAATCATGCCAAAATAGTCGCTTACCGTTGTTGGATCCATTTTTATATATTTTGTACTTTTCAGAATTTATTAATTAATCAATCAGAAGAAATTTATTTTCAGAAGAAAATCTTGAAGCAAACGTAAAAGCTTTGAATCTCTTTCAGAATCTTTAATTAGATTAATGTTTGATAAATGTCGTGAGTCACTTAATGGAAAAATCAATTTGATTAAATTTTTAATCAAATGTTAATAATGTCAGAAGTATTTTTATTTATTCAGAAATGTTTTCCACTGGTCACAAATGTATCCTCGCTGTTCAAAATTCCCACAGATACTAAGGAAATTCTCTTTTATAACAATAATCCAAGCATGAAGCTAGTTGAGCCTCAATGATTATCCAAAATGAGCCACTTTTATGCCTTCACTGAATAATAAAAACAATAAAGTCTTTACACGTTTGAATTAGCTCTGCAAAGGGGAAAATAATTTGATTTTTATCACTTGTATTGTATGCTACACAAAACTACTCTGAATGTTTTATGTTATTACACAAATTTAATGGCGTTAAGTTAGAACTCAGAAACTCAACCGCTTCAATGCGCTTTCAGAAGAAGTCTGCGATAACAAAATAAAAGTTTTCCCTTTTTTGGTGAAAGCGACGCAAGCTTTTCGGCAAAAATTTTTTTTTTCGCTTTTCTTTTGTTTCGAGTAAAACGTTCCCCATTGATCAAGCTAATACAGCATGAAAAGACAGAACATTAAAAGAACAGAAAACTACTACGTTATGCTTTTGATGACCTATTTTATAACATCATAATGCTTCTCAATATGTTTGATCAATGCCAAAATAAAAGGAATAAAATATTTATTTATTGTTTACGTGAATCGCGAATCGAGAATGCGGGAAGCAGTTGTCGTATTCATATTAACTTCATTACTAGTTGAACCTTGTAAAGTAGCGGGTGGGAAATTGAGCGGCTTTTGATTTTCGATCAACAGGAGCTTGAATTTCCATTTAGCTTCAGCTTGAATATCTGAATATTAGACAATATTTACTTTTTTTGCACATTTTTTGTTTGTTTCGGAAAGTAAACGAATTTGAATTGACTGAAAAGAATCCTAAATTACATGAAAATCGAATTCGGGACATTCCTTCGTTACACTGAACTTTCCACCCGACGTTTTCTTTTGTTTGGTTTCTGATAGCATCACGCATGATTTATGTTTATTTGTTAAAAGATATCAAAAAATTGTGAACATAGAAAATTGATAGCGATGGAAATTGAAGCACCTGTCAGTTGATGGACTACTTCAAGAGACAAGACATCTTTCCAACTTCATATGACATAAATATAAAGTTAATTAACAAGATTTATTGTGTTAATTGTCAGATTACTGTTATTAAGTCTCGAGAATACATTTGGACTTCAAATGGCACTTCGACATGAGTCAGTGAGCATTAAAAAAGTGACAGATAGTGTAATTAAAAATGTTTTGTCGTGATCATGACACTACAATGATAAACTAAATTTAAATTATGGTACGTGCTAACATGAGACGCCTTTTAGGGAGCGTGGTGTAAGTGTAAATATGGAGTGTTCTACGTCAGAATTGGAAAAAAACATAAGTCTAAACTAGCAAATATTGGCGTTTTGTTAATTTTTACTGATGAAGAATACTTGAAAGTGTTTAAAAGTATCAATTACCGATTTTTAGCATCATTGGTAATCATTCTTTTTTGATACTGAAGTCAGAAAATGGTTGAAAATGAGGTTTTTGTACATTTTTTACCTTATTTTCATCATATGAATTTTCCATCAAAACATCAACTTTTGCCATATGTTTTGATGCAAGTTTTTAGTTGAAACATCATTGTTTATTATGGTATTAACACATTTTGAATATTCCTTAACATGATTAGAAAAA
>CVRI01000003.1:81754-140452 GCA_900005825.1 Clunio marinus
ATGACACTACAATGATAAACTAAATTTAAATTATGGTACGTGCTATCATGAGACGCCTTTTAGGGAGCGTGGTGTAAGTGTAAATATTTTACTTGTGTTTAAGTTTCTAATTATGCTAATTGAATGATTATTCAAATCTATGGTTGGAACTTAGAAGTCAAACTAAGAAGTTGAGGTTTTTGTCAAGTTCAAGACTTTAGTAAAGCGACAGAAAGTTCATAATAATATTTCATGTGACTTTGACATGAACATTAATTCAATCAAGCTTTGAAAGCAGGAAAATGTTTTGTTAAAGTTTAAACATTTCAGTCTCTTTAATGAAAAAAATTATTCAGAAATAGATTTCACAAATATATAACTTAAATAATTCAAATTATTGAGAGACAATCAGATATACAATCATTATATTGCGTGAATGCATGAGAAAAGTGTTTGTATGGAAATTTATGACCTAAAACATGCTCTTGTTGTTCTTTATGAACGAAATAGCTCAGAAATCGATAAAAGTAGTCCAAACAATATCGGTACTTTTAAGCAAACGCTGTGCTTTTCACAGTAACAACAATCAATCCTTTAAATTATTCAAAAAAGTCTAAAAATATCCAATAATGTCTCATTCATTGTCATTCACTTTTAACACATTAATCTTTTTTTATGTGATTTCTCAACAAAATTCTTTTTATACCTTTAGAATCAGAATAAAACTTTCAAGTTGTGTAAAGCACTTTTCTAAGTGCACAACAAATCAGTTCAAAGAACAAAACAGAACTACAAAAACGAACGTGTTCATTTGGGGCTAATGACAGAAAGAAAGTGTCGAAATGCGCATGACAGGATGAGTCATGGATTTTCCTTTATTTCCCCAAGTTCTTCGCCATGCTTTATGCTAAATGTAAACAAAACCAAAAAGCACGGAGATTTTGTGTCACACAGTGTTGAGTTCACAGACTCTTTGAAAATTCCTTCATCATACATCATTCACTTACCAATATTTACAAATTAACTTCTTAGTTTATTTTCCAATTTCAATTACCTAAAAGAGAAAAATCAAAATTTTAATTGAAAATTTTATGTTGCCTGAAACATTAATATGTTTAAATAAATATTTCCAAGCGACGAAATAACATAAACAACAACACAAGCGCAACATGGAGACAACAAAACATGTGAGAGCGACATTTTTACAGGCGAGAAAACGCACGCGCTCTAAGAGAGTCAATAAACCTCAATCGCATTTTCATATCAATTCTTGTGCAGATGGGCCCACGAAACAACAACAAAGGAAATCATAACAAAACGCATTTATTTCTTCTGAAATGAGAAATATGTTTTTATCGATTTTTTTTCGATCAACGCATCATATTTCACATTATTGTTTTAATTTTAAAAGGAATCGTGAGAATGAAAGTACGTTTGTTGCTGGAATAAATTGATGATAATAACAGAATTAAGTCCCAAATTTCTTTGACGCTCACTCGTCATGATATCATTTTTCTTGATTGTTTCAATTAATTTTTGCGTAGGTAAAATAATATTTCGTGTGGCAAAAAAAATCATCCACTCGTGTCTCTGATTTATGGAATTATTTACAAAGTATTATAGTTTGAGCTGTTATAAGACAAGTCAGTAAACATTCTAGAGAAATTTATATGTCGTGTGAAAGTTTCTCACCAACACGAACTTCTGGAATATTTTATCATAATAAAAGTGCTGACTTCTAATTGAAAAACAACGATGTTCGATAATATTGTATAATTTCTCATAGTTGAATTGTTGGCATTGCATGCAACCTTGACCTCTGTGCTTCTTAAATAACTTTGAACATAGAAAGTGAATGAATGCTTTTTAAGTTGTCAAAGAGAATGAAAATTGAGCGATTTATCGTTCTATTCTTAAATTGGAAAAAATAACAAGCTCGCAACTAAGAGGGGAAGTAATAATTGAATTTTTGTTTTATTTAAGCGACTAAATTGCGAACAGTCGGTGCCAGCACAATATGAAGACCAATGCCATGCACTGATTAAATGACTTATTTAATTTCTCTTCTTTTGTAGTTATGATATTTAAATGATAGTCTACGAATAATTTTGTAGAAAGGAGTAAAGAAGAAAGCAAATTGAGTTTGCACCGAGGAACACAAACTGATATCGATCTAACATTTCTCCAACAAATTTTCGTTTATCATTTTGTTTATTTATAATGGTTATCCCCAAAGTACAACGGAATTTGACTTGAGCATCATATGGAATTCAAGTCAGAGTTGTTCAATGTTTATTTACAATTTTGTTTGAAACAACATAATAAAATTTGAGGAAAATTCTAAAATTGAGAATTTAAATGAAGTCCAGCAATGCAACTTTGTTCGTCTAATTCAGAACATTTAACATCACTGACTATTACCAATAACTTAATGGTATTTTATGTAGATATACATGGCATAAATTACTATAGTAATTTTACATAAAATAAGTGAATCCATTAGATGAACAAAACGATATGTTTGAATGTGAATATCGTGTTCTGACATCAACAAACTGATGTGAAAATAAAATAACAAAAAACATTTTTTGTGACACCGTTCGTCTGACTAATATTAGATCGTTCGCCTTTTCACTCTCAGTGAAAAAAAGTTAATTATAAATACGAACAGAAATGTAAATAAAGGCGATAAGCGACTTCCACCTTGGTGACATTTGAAAATATTTTTTTCTTTTTACTTTGTGGTCAAAAGCAGTACAATCTTTCAATCGCTTCGACAACAAGATTTATATTTGTAAATCAAGACCAAGAGATGAAAAAAGCTCCAGAAGTTCCAGCTTGTGACATAATATCGAGTTAAGCCTTTCGAAGCTTGGAAACTTTTTATTCATTTAAGTTACTTACCTGAATGTTTCGGACGTGGACAAGACAGAGCCCTAAGTTTTCGTTGAGAATTTTCCAGATTTGACGCCATCTTTTTAATCTCACAAGAAAATTATACCGAAAGCTACAAATTCTCCTTCCCTTTCCTAGGGTAAATTTTCGCAAGCTTTTCTTTAACTCTCAGAATTTATTTAAATATCCTTTTCCCTTTTCCTCTATTTCTTTTGATTACTCTCTATTCTATCTTTTCCTCAGTAAAAATTTAGAACACCGCTTCGTCTTAAAACAGTACGAACAGTTTAATTTTTCACACCGAACTATTTTTTCAGTTTCGCAAAAAAAGATTTTTGTTTGATTGAGCGACATAAAACTGAGAGAAAATACTTGCAACGCAACATGTTTGCTTGTGACATGAACACAACCATGACATTATGTAGCACAACCATTGGAAACTCATCTGTTGCAGGTAAAATAAATTGTTGTCATGATGACTGAAATATTTACATTAATTTTAACAACATAGACTTTTAACTGTGTGATTCTTATTACAGCTTTATTTAATTTGTTTTTGTTCATCTGGATAATCTCCCATCATAACATGAGTGAGTGTCACTAGTATTTGTGACTTTTCTTGTTAATTTATGATCAACATCAAACTTTAAAATTTGTAAACTTTTAACCATGATTTAACGCTCGTATCTTATCGTTTGTTATCAAACGCTTCTAATCCATCCAGTTAAAGCTGCTAATTATCTCTATAATCATTATTTGCCTACGTACATTAAGTTTTTTTTCTTTTAATTTATTTATTTAATGAGTGTCATGACAAATGTAAGGATTAGGGAAAACCAATTGGAATGTTTTTAAGGAAAATATTCCGACGTGTCTTGAAATTTCTCTTAATGAGTTGACTTTAAAAATTTGATTGATTAAAAGAATTTTTTTTCACCCGTTTTATGTGTGACGATCGTCAACTTATCGTTGAATTTTTCCAAACAGATTTGGGATCGACTTGACTTTCTTCTTTGAACAATTTAAGCATTCTTTATAAATATCTGATCGTAAATATCGTGGGTATGAATCATTCTTCATCAGCAAGTAAATATGTTCAGCGGCAACATCAAAGCAAAAGAAACTCGGACCGTTCGTCAAAGCCACCTTCGCCAGTTCGACTGACTTTGAATCAACATTCACCGGACATGGCGCTTCCGGTGCTAAGAACTCATCGAAAATTTTCTTTGCTGCTTCTTTCACCTGAGATTGAGGTAAAGACTTCAAGTTCTGAATAGCTTCCCAAAACCTAAAATTAAATTTATTATTAATAAAATATTAATTTTTCATTTCAGGTTGACTTTAAAATACTTTAAATTTTCCCCGCTAAACTCTTTATCTAAAAATCTTGCAAACTTTAAAATAAAAAGATTCGATTAGTGTTTTAAAATGTAAACTACAAAGCATATTTATTTACTTGTTCTCTTCCAGCTGGATCTTTTAATAACTCACGTAAGCTAAATCCCCATCGTTTGACACGTTTCAACGATATTTCTTTGCTGAAATGAAACATTAAAAATTCATCGTTACCATCACATTTGATTTCTCTATTGAGACATTTCCAAAATGAAACATTTTAATTATTTATCATTAGAATTCTCACTTCATTTCCCAGAACTCAGTGTTGTCACTTGTCCAAGGATTTTGATACTCCGGCGGTGTTAAAAAGTAATCAAACTCTCGATACTGTTCAAAGTACGAGATGTAACTAGAAATTTATTTAAAACATTAAATTTCTGTGAATAATTGATGAAGCATGTAACTTACGATTCAGCTACTTTTGATATTTTTATCGTTCGTCTTTCTAGTTTGAGCTTTAACATTTGAACCTAAAAGAAGAAGAAAAAAAAAGCTTTCGTTATATTCAGAAGAAAAAAAAGCGAACTCAAAGTTTTCTTACATGACGAGAAAGTTGCTCGACGGAAAAGTTGTGATGAATTCGCGTTGATCCCGAGCCCGAGCCAAGTGTCGAACCACCTTTTCTATAAGCTTTCTTAATATCAACTTCAGTTGTATTAATGCAATTCGGCATCGGTCGAAATACATCCCAGAATGCTCGCTCTTGCGAGTCTAGAACTTTCCTCTCTAACTTATCACGTTTCTTATCAACTTTGCTTTGTGCTTGAGTGAATAAAAGAAATCAGAGCATGAGGTCATGTGCAATGACATCTCGGTTATTATCATTTAAATACCTTCAGCTTGCATAAAAATAAATTCCCATTTGCGACTGAACATCTTTTGCAGTTTCGCTAAATTTTCAGCTTCATAATCAGCGAGCTCAAGTCTTGTCTTATTCTGCATTGTTCGCTTACAAAGATAGACAGCATAATCAGTGTTCTCAGGTTCGAAGCAGTTACTTGGCCAGAAGTAAGGTGTTTGAAATCTATAGAATGTATTGTCGTTTTTGACCGTCAAATAATGATCATCCTGTAAAGAAAATCATTATTGAATTATTCAAGGTAATTGAAAGCAGATATCATTAAAGTGTCGGATATTTATAGCGAAACTACTTACAATTGGAAACAAATAACCATGCGATGATAGAAGGTGGGCTAAGTGTAGGGCTTCAGGTGTATCATCAACATCAAGATTCTTTAAAATCCATGATATAAGATCGGCACCACTAAACACGGAGGGAATTTTGGACATAAATCCTTTAACTGTTCTAACTGCAACGCCAGTGCTTTCAGCTTGCATCTTTTCCACAATTGCTTCCATCTGAATGGATGAAATATTTTATTAAAATTAAAATAAAATTGAAAGAAATTTACCTTCTTATAAACTATAATATTTGGAGCTGTTTGTTCTGTAGTACTGTCAGTTGACGCTGTTGCTGCTGCTGTTGTTGTGTGAGGTGTGTTGTTAGCTGCGGCTTTCTTCTTCGGCGTCACACAGTTTGAGGCCTTCTCCTTGTCCTCCGTCGTCGAGATGGTAACCATCTTTTTGTCAGTTTTATTGTCACCCAGCTCGTTTAACTTTTAATCCCTTCACCTTTCGTAATCTAAAGTTAAACCTGCGAAGATGTTTAATGAAATGAAATGCAATTTACGACTAAAGCGCGGAAATTCTCAAGGGACAATAGCGAAAACTTTTACTCTCTTCTTAAATTCTTCTTCTATTAAAAACGATTTTCTTTTCTTTGGCTTCGATAGAAAGGAAATTTTAAATTTTTTTTCATAAACGTATCTAATAAGTCTTTCATTGGATCGTCTAGTTAACCTTTCTACATTTTAATTATTTAAAGAGGTTCTTAATTTACGTTTAACGATTCAAACAGTGATGAGTCAAATCAAAATTTTTGCTACTGGGATCAAATCTTTCTTCATGATTTATTGATTTTTTTGTTTGTAAGAAAACTTTTCCGATTAATATTTGAACAAAAGAGTTTTCACAACCAACTTTATGATTTTACAACACTTTGTCAGTAAAGTTCACAAATTCTATTAAATGAAACACCAAATTCTTACTTGATTATTTAATTTTAAGAATAAACTTTTACCTCTTGTGTTTGAGCTTTTTCGCATTAGCAATTTTCCTTGATATTTCCAACGATGTTTTGAGAGAAGAAAACTGGAAAATTCTTCTCTACGCATGTCACACAAACATAAACTTTTGGACTTGTGACGAAAGCAGGTTCAACCCAACATAAATTCCTTCAAGCTGGAAAACAGAATTTCACCCAACATTAACTGGGAGCTTCATTATTCCAAGCACATGTTCTGATGATGGCGAGAAATGAACGCGGTTTAGCCAGAACCAAGCGACACATGTGCTATGCATTTTCATCTTGTCAGCTTAATACTTAATAACGATTATTTTTAATTAATACATCGTTTGTTTTCACCAAGACGATTTCATTTTGCTTTGCGGTTCTGTCGTTGTCATGCATTTAAACGGCAAATTATAAAGACATTTTATGAACCTTTTAATTTATTCACAATCTTGTTAAGAATTCTTTCTTCAAACTCTTCTTTTTTTTGCACAGTTGAAAGACGAGAAAGTCATTAATTTTCACAACAATTTACTTCAAAACGGATTTCACATATTGCTAACAGATTTTCTCACTCGATTTCGGCATCTCTTTCAAAGCAGATTTGGTTCTCATAAGCATCTGATGTCATCGATATCGTTAATGCTGCGCGCGAAAAATATCATAAATTTCCTTGATGAATTAACCGACCGAAGAGTTTTAAAGACCACACAGAAGCTTCAAATTGATTACAAAGTTGCAATTGTCTTCTTAATTGCTTTTCTAACTTCAAAACTCATCAATTATCACTTCAATCGACATGAAAACGAACTTCAACAGATAAATGCATAAGCAGAAAAAAATGTATCAAGAAATTAATTTCTTCTTATCGAAAGGTCAACAGCTTCAACTTTTATTCTTGCTTTTTGCTGTTGTGTTTCTAAACTCAATAAATCTTGTAACTCAATTAAGATTTTCCTTTCATTTTCTGTGTCAAAACTCAAAAAAGCGTCGAAAGTAAATTGCTATAAAATCAAATTAGGATTTTTTTACTTCACCTTCTCAACCAATCGGAGTGTCGAGGAAGAAAAGCTGGGCGGAGCATAGAAATAAATACGCTGAGTTGCTTGAAAATTCAGGGGTTTTGGATAAAAAAATAAATTTAATGTTATTGGTGAATTAACGAGTAGTTGAAGTAACAAATCCCTGTTCATAGCATGTGAAACATAACAAGCGTCATGGGATGGTAAGCATAATACTTGTCATTTGTTAAACGTTCGACTGCCGTAGTAGTCTTTTTTCCCTTTTCATTCTACTTTCAGTTTATATTCGAGAGTCGTCAGCGACGCTAGCATTTCATAATTTTATTGTGAAGAGATCAAATATTTTGATTAGAAAATTAATCGAGTGATGAAAAATTAAAAATGATGGAAACAGACTGTGAAAATTCGATTGTAAATGTCGGAACAAACTCACCGGATACATTAATTGAAGCAAAATTAGCAAAAATGCCGAAAGCATTTTCTATAGAAAATTTAATCGCTAAAAAATCAAACGTGTCAGTGGAAAATGATCAACAAGATCGCCATCCTCTTATAGATTCATCAGCTTCCGAATATTTCGCTCAACATAGAATTCCACCGATAACATTTCCTCAGAACTTTCCTTTCTACCATCCATGGGCGGCTAATTATTTAATGTCACAAACAAACATACCCCCGAATTTATTACTCAATGCAAGTCCCCAACAGTTGTATCAACTTCAGAATGACAAATTGGCTGGTTTAGTGGACACAACTGTAAACATCAGTAACGGTAAATTCTCGGAATTACTTTTCAATCCTCACGCCTCGATTTTACCACACGATCAATTCACAACATATCTTCATCAACATCCCGAACATTCTGTTCTAAGCAATAAACTTAAGGACTCAAATTTTCTCAGTGAATTCTATAACAATTATTTAATGACCGAAAATAATCGTCTGATAAGTGTCGCGAGTGATAACAACAATGTGAAACGAACAAAGAAATGTCAGGAAAATGACAATTGCAATAATGATTCGAATAGTGAATTTGAAGTGGCACATGAAGAGCATAAACATAAATCTGCTGCTAAGAATGGGATGTTAGATGAAGAAGATTCTTCTTATAGTGATTTAAGTGTGACGATGTCACCTGAACAAGTTAAGAATTCTCAGGACAAAGGTGTGTGCTGCTTTTATTCTCCTAACATTAATGTCCGTTATTGAAATTCTATCGTGAAATTACAGTAGGGCGGAAATATTTCACTCAACATTATCCAAATCATAATTGCAGCATAATCGTCTGCTCACAAATTTCTTAATTCAATGAGAATAAAAAAAAAGATACAACGATGAGTTTGCGAAAATCTTTTTTCTGGGCTTGTTAGACAAGATTTCAATCAACCTAATTTTCATTCTCTTGACTTGTCTTTTGTTGACATGGAAAGGGATGGAAATTCGATTCGGAACACAAAACATAATCCGATGATATTTAGAAATAAAATATCATTCAATGAAAGCTTGATGTCGATTCTTGGTGAATCTCATAAAAGATCGAGTTAAATTTGATTGAAAGTTTTTAATTCTTCTCACACTGTATTCACTACAAGCATCAGTTTATCGCGTGTTGTTTGCTGTCATCATCGATGATCGGCGCTAATTGTCGATTAATTAAAATGTCGTGTTTAATTTATTTTCTAATAAATTGTTATGATGAATTGCAGCATCATTTGTTATTTAAAATTTAATTTGTGTATTAAAATCTTCGTGAGAATTTATCACAAACATTGTTATCAGCATGATTTCTTTCGAGTTAATAAGTTTAACCACCCTCAAAACAATTTTCTTTATCCCTCAAATTATAAGTCTTAAATTGTTTACACAAACAGTATCTAAAGGGTGCTTGCTGTGACTTTAACATCATTAAGCGATAGGACAAAAGAAAAAGAAAAATGCTATAAAAAAGTTAATCTCAGTTATGATCCCTCAATTTATTGCAACCACATAATTGTTATGTTGTGGGAAAGTTGATGCAATTTCCTAAGTTAATATTATTCAATATCATGTTTGTTGCAGAATTATGCAACACAGATTCCGATTGTTCGGATAATGACAACGAGACGGGGGAGGATGACGACGATAATTTAGAGAATTCAACCGATGAACCAAAATCAGCAAAGTCACGCAGACGACGAACTGCATTTACCAGTGAGCAATTATTAGAGCTAGAACGAGAATTTCATGCTAAAAAGTATTTAAGTTTAACTGAAAGAAGTCAAATTGCAACAACATTGAAGCTTAGTGAAGTTCAGGTGAGTTGAAAAATGATGAAGATTTGAGATTTTAGTTAAACATAAAATATATTTAGATAAAAATTTGGTTTCAAAACCGTCGGGCGAAATGGAAGCGAGTGAAAGCCGGTTTGACATCACACAATATGGGAAATCGTGGATCATCATCTAATGGCGGAAATAAAATTGTCGTGCCAATTCCAGTGCATGTTAATCGTTTCGCAATTCGACATCAACATTCAGCGATGGAAAAATTAAGTCTTTGTGGACCCAAACCAGAGCTACGGAAAGCAGCAAATGTTGACACAAGTTGCTTTGAAAATTTCAAACTTCAACAACAGAAAGTTGGAAAACCGTTCTTATAAAATGAAATTTAATTAAATAGAAACTTTAATCGTGTCTTTTTATGTGTGAGAAATTAAATGAATAAGAACGTGAAACTACAAGCAATAATAAATTTTTTTGAATAAATTTGTGGGCAATAGAATGAAATTAATTGTAAGATGATTAGGATTTGTAAAGCATTAAAGAACTCAAATGCAATATCAAAAGCAATTATTTGTCCTTTCTCATCAGACTTTTATCAAAGGTTCAATTGTAAATCTTTAACGTTAAGTGGAAAGAAATAAATAATTCTGAAGTACACTCGACAAATCTTTCCAATTCGTTCTCGTCATATTTCAGGAAACAACAATTAACCAATTGGATTTGCTCTTGCAATGCGCAAACGTTTGCTTTCATGGAATTTAGTAATTTTTTCGATTTCAAAGTCCTTTGGGCATGATGTCGTTAATCTAATTTCAGGACAAACATAATTTTTTCCACATCAAATGTTCCGATTTCACGCGCTTGAATGAAATTGCTTGTTAGAAAAAAGGCAAACAATTAGAAACGCATTTTTGACTTCTCTAATCGCTTCTCACTTTCTCCCCCCTTCCATTTGTTGTTTTTATGATGTTTCACATTACAAATCCAAATCCCTGTAGATGACATTTCGATTTTTATTTCAAAAAGATTTCAAAACACAATTCCAGGTGTAACACGCCCAAAAATTTTCTGTTGTTTAGCATTTAAATTTCTTTCTTCTTTCCTTTTTTTGCGCAACACCCTTTTATGTGATCGTTAAGTCGAATAATTTGTTTGTCGATGCAATTAACCCTCATCATCGTTTTCATTTTGTGACAATGTTCGCATATGCCGTTTTATTCGTTGTTCAGAATGAATGTTTGCATTTATTGCTTTGATCATGAGATTGAAAGAATTTTTGAAGTATTTTCTCATTCTTCTTAAGAAAGTGATGAATCTTTATTCAAATTTTTCATCCTGAATGTCTTGTCATGATCACGAACAACAATCGCATCGAAAATCACTTCTCTTCAATGCCCTTTAAACGCCTACATCAAAAGAGATAGAATTCAATTAAAATATTGCAAGTCAACTCATAATTTGATAGTTTATTCTACAGTTAGTGAATTGCTTTCTCTCCCTCCTTGTTCCGGAACCCTCGTAAAAAATTTTAATTTCTTTTTATTCAATTTACAATAACTAATGACTTCTGGAATTCTTTTTTTGTTTTCGAAACACGCCCATGATTTACTGAAAAGTTTAGTTGATGTCGTCTTTGAATTTATGAGTTTTTTCTTTATTAATATTTTAGAAAAAAATTTGTCTTGTTTTCGGGGAAGATTGCTGGCACACATGGTCGACAAATTTCATCACTAAACACATCATTTTCTTTCAACAATGTCAAAGAAATTAGCCTTTTGCTGATGATCATAACATAAGATAATTTTTCTATTTCCTCACAGAAAGATCAATCAAACATCTTGTCAGCTTTATTCGAATCACCGGGTAATGCATCAATATTAAAATAAATTTTGACAAACTTTCTATTGCAGTCGATTAAACAACAAAAGAGAAACAAAATTTGTCAATTCGATAGAATTATCGATAACTAAGAATAATAATAATGTCCAAATATTGACGGAATGGGACTTGAATATCAAAAAGCTGTTAAGTTGAGTCAATTAGAAATGAACAACAATAAGCACCACCGCCGGTGAAGAAATGTTATTCTTGAAATTGAACAAGAACAGAAGTCATGATTATCAGAAATGTCTGTTCAATCGTCAGAATACCGCCGTCAACATTAATGTTTTTAATTTCAATCGAATTCTGTCTGGAGACAAACTTCCTAGGAACTCAAAAGAATATTTAAATAATCGCCATTCGTATTAAAATCTTTTCTTTTCTTTTTTAAATTTGAGATTTGATGAAATGAAGAATTGATTTCATTGGAAACTTCTTCAACATTTTCCTGAATTTATTGCTTAAATTTTAAGGTATAATAAGAACGGATAAGACAAAGGATTTCTCAGGAAATTAAAAATTGAAGCTTTCAATTTTGCCGCAAATTACCTGCTGATTTAATATGCTATAAGCATACATTTGTGACACGCAAATGTTGGCATGCACATGGTAAATGCTATTTCATTATTGCAATAGCAAGAACCATAAATAAATATCTAGCGATTTCTAATTACTTCATTTGTTTTACTTTTGTAATGATGATTGCTTGGATATTAAGAAAATACTTAATTAAGATTTGATTAAATAGGATTAAACATGACGTTTTATGTTGCATTTACAACATACACAAATGGCAAGAAGAACATTGGTAAGAGTGAAACTAGACTCGGTAGTAATTTTAAATTTTATGATTAATCTAACAAAAAGTTATAAATTTGTTGAAAGAAATAACAAGCAAGAGTTAACTTATAAAACAAAGATTTAATGCAATTAAGAACCTCATTTCGTTCTCAAAATGCTTTCAATGCACATGCTATGTACTTATCTACTTGTCACAAAGCTGAAATCATTTACGAGGTTAACGAAAAAAAAATCTTTCATGTTTATTTTCATAATAAATAGCATAAAGTGACTTTCAACTAACTGAAACTGTCGTGATTAATTTCAAAGCTAAACATTTGAACTTGAAGTGTGAAACAAAATGATCATGAAAATATCTGCGAAATGAATCGTGAATTGTTTCCTGTCGTTTTGCGTTTTGAATTCTCGTCTTTAAAAATCATTACATTGAGTCAGTGAGCCAAAGATCATCATCTGCAATTCTTCTCCCCATTTTAGAATGAAATGTGTTTGTTGTTTGCTTTTCTTTTTTTTCTCATTTATGTTCTTCAACGCCCACAATTTTCCAGCATGTTGTGAGATGAATGGACTTGAAGTTGCTTTTCACGTTCAACTGAACGTTGTTGATGATATTTTCTTTTTCGGCAACAAATTAAATGGTAATGATGATGACGAAAGTAATCATGTTGCACATAAAAAATCATTTTCTAGCTTAAAGTTTGTCGGCAGCAATATCAAAGAATTTACTTCGTGCTTGAATGAAATCATTGACATTGTGACAGTAGCCACACACTAAATCGTAAATTGCGAAAAAAATCAACACCCTCTGATCTTTTTTATTCCATTTCTAAAGGGTAGCAACTCAGAACGATGACATAGAAAGTTTCCAGGGTGGCTATAATTTCTGTACTTCCCATCAAAACATATTCGACAAATCGCCTCGAGAAAAGTCGTAAAAAGTTTTATTTTATTTTTTAAATCACATTAAACTAAACATTGTTTGAATTCTTTTGTCATTGACTTTTTTTGCTGATATGGCAAGAATGATGAAAAGAAAATCGACCACAAAACTATTCAACTTCAATTTAATTTCCATAAGTCATTCGTCCGAAGCACAAGATGATAATTTATTATCGTTTAAGGAAGATAATTTATGTATTGATGACTTCCGAGAAACTCCTTGAATTTATGAGACGATGTCAATGTTGCTTCTTCTTTTTTTGCACATGATAAATGATCATTTTGAGATAGTTTGGAAGGAAAGTTTTTAAGTAAATTCGACAACAATGAAACTGTCATAAATGGAATGACATCCATTTGAAAAAAAAATTAACATTATGATGATTCTTTCATCCCTTCAGATGCTGCTGCTGCATTTGTGATCATCCCTTAAGTGAATATTTACGTCATGGCTTGTTAAACTTTTCATTGTAATTGATTATCATATCAATCCAAAATGTGAATGAATTGTACTTAAATGTTAAGGTTTTGAAACACTGCTTTATGCAAATGACCAGAGAAGCAAGAAATGAAAACTGTTTCAATTTATAATGAAATTAACTTTCCTAATCCCTTAAATTATCCTTTCGATTCCGCATCGTATCCTTGACACAAATCATAAAATCATTCATGTTACGCCTCTCAAAAGGATTTTCTGACATGAAAAAAAAATTTAACTACACGATAAATGAATTTTCTCTCCCGCCAAACATCTCATAATTTGTATTGTCGTTCTGTGTGCTGGAAATTAATTTTTCATCTCTTTTCGCTGCTCATTGCATGCCGCTCATGAATAAAATTTGTATCATTTTCGTTTTTCAAATAGCATGGGGGGTATTTGACAATGATTCACCCTCGTTTAACGACTCGAAGAATGAGTTAGTGAGTGCTCTTAAACCGTCAAGAAAAGCAAATAGGAAAAGGATGTGGAAAATCAGAAATGAATTAATTTCAAACATTAACTTGAAGTCGTCGATGTGGTTTTTAGTGAACAACAATTGAAAACTTCTAAAGTTCTAACTAAGGGTGAAAAGATTTCTTAATCGATTCTAAATGACAATGTCGTGAAACATTTTAAAGATTCGTGAATTAAATTGAAGAAGAAAAGTTTTATTTTGTGGGGTTGTTCTTTGATAAAACATCAAATTATGATTTAAGTTTCTAATTTCTTTTTTGTTGTTATTATTAATAATAACAATTCACTCAATTGAAGAAAAACATTTATAATAAATATCTACGCAATTAGGTAAGCGAGACCATAATTTTCTATTGAAGTTATTAAATATTTATGATGTTGACAGAATTATCAACTTTGTGGGTTTTCATAGCTTGAAAGTTAATGGAGAAACCACCAACAGTGTAAATATTTTATGAAACTGTAATTGCATCCATAACGACATTTAATTTCACGTAATTTTTAAGGTTCTCCAATAAATTATTTAACAATGATTTGGAATTGAATGATAATCGATGTTTAATGGTCTTGTCATCAAACAATGTCATGAAAAATTGAAAACAAAATTTTCGATTTTACTACATAAAATTTTATTTAGTTTTTTTTTCTCTGTAAAAATAGATATTAAAATTGTAAATTAATTAGTGAAACATATTTTATAACATTAATTTTATTGTTTCGATTCATCTCTCTACTATCCGATTCTAACAATATTCCGAATAAAAAATTCTACATACAAGAGTCATAATGAAATGAAGAAATTATCTAAAAGTTGAATCTATTCATTGCTTTGATAAAATTTCTTAAACCTTTATCCATTGACCCTTTAACAAGTTTCATGTTTTTATTGTTTCGAAAACAGCACCAATCTAAATATTTCTTTTTTCCTTACGTAACTATCTACGGAATTTTCTGATATTTAATTACATTTTACACAAAATAGATTACAAGAATATGATTGTTCTTGGATTATTCGCAGTTATTTACACTGAAAAATTTAGTTATAGTTGTAAGGTTAAGATGTTCATAATTAAGAATTTATAATTTCAAAGCATATTGATTGCAACGGTTTTCTTTAAACAGTTATGATCATAAATCAATCATTCAATGATTACCTATTTGAAACTCTTAACACTCTTAACGTTACAACATAAAAAAATGAAGAAGCAAAAGCACTTCAGAGATTACAACAACAAAAAATATAATTTTTATATCACTTTCTTATGCATTTGCTTGTTTTTTTTTTATCTTTTTTTTTCGTTTACTATTAAATAGAAGATTATGTGAAAAAGGAAAGAAGTAACTTCGTATATCAATCACGCTTTATGTTGCTTACTTATTCGCATCAATGCGTTTAGTTAAAGAGAATTCATTAATAATATTTACTGACAAATGGATGAAGTTCATTATGAAAATCAAAATTGTCATTTCTCGGACACACAAACAATACTTTTGTTGCTATATAAATTTTCCACTTATCTTAACAAACTTCATCTCATCATATTATCAAGTAGCAAAAAAAAACAATTAAAGTTTCTTAGAAATTTCTTTTAAACTTAAAACTCTTCAACTCAAAGTTTACTTTTTAATAATAATCGATGATGATCTGTTGCTAAACACAACAGCTCGTGATTTACTTTCTTTCAACATTAACTTAATGGAGAGTTTTTAACTTGTGATAAATGGTGATGGAAAGAAAGTTTTATGGCCGTTCTTACTTCGCCAATGGATCCAAGTCCGATAAGCTGAAGTCTTCAATGTTAAATCCATTCTTCATCTGAAAGTGACAAAATAAAATAAACAAAATTAAATTATTTGCTAATGTTAAAAGTGAAATCGTGAGTTATTTTAATAAAATTTTATAACAGACAAGAAGCACATATAAATATGAGTCATGAATGAAACAATTATTTAATAGCCCAAAAAAAATATGCGAAGGTAAAACACGAACAATGAACAAAAAATAAAATTATGAATTTCGACATGTAAAAAGCAGCAGCTGTTAAGTGTTAGTTGATATTCCAGATATTCACAAAGTTCACAAAGACGCTCACACTTGCGTTGATTACCTTCGACACATGATGATGGCCATTCTGGAGATTCTTTTGATCGGAAAGTTTATTCGAGAACTCATGAATCATTGGTGACGTCTTTTCGACCTTAAACTCACTAAACGCTGCAATTGCAAAGTCCTTGAACAGATCGGGATTGACTTCAGTCTTGACCGTTTTAACCTGATGTGCCACTGGCACTTCTTGAACAACATTCCCCACCTCATTCTTAAAGACATCATATTTATTGTTTTTTGCAGCCATCATCATCTCAGATGACTTTTGAAACAACTTTGACGGCGACTTTTTCGCCGATTCTTGACTTTGCGCAAGAAATGGATTTCGTGACGATTGCAAATCATTTATCATGTCATGCTTTTCACTCAAATCATCATCAAATCGACTCATTTGAAACTTGAGAGTCGACAGATCTTTGGTGAAATTTCGTGACTCATCAGAAAAGTCCAAACCATTAAAATCCTTTTTGTTTGTTATTCAAGAAGTGATAGTGAAATGATGAGAACGAAAGTGAAATATAAGAAGAGATTTAATGATACTTACATTAAACGTCTTTGTGATTGGATGGAATGGATCAGCGCCGAACAAATCTTGATTTCCATTTGTATTATTGTTGCGACGTGGTGTTGTTGCCTTTGGTGGTGGTGCCACTAAAAACAAAGAAATTCATTCATCAATCTTTTTATCTTCATTATGGAGACAGAAAGCACTTACACAAAGGTGGTGGTGATGAATGATTTGTGAAATTGTTTGTTGTTCCATCAGTGAAGCTACCCGAATTAAACAATTGCTGTCCTCCCGATGTCTTTGACGGTTCGAATCCAAATAAATCATTCGAAATTTTATTTCCATTATTCATTTCATTCTCATCAGCTCGTGGATCAAAATCAGAATCAGAATCAGAATTTAACAAAAGTCCTTCAAGCTTCGTCCCAACTGAAGGCTTTAAAGCTTCAATTGTACTGGTAATTTGATTGCGTGGTGGTACAATCGGTGCGAAAGTATTTTTTGGTGATGATTCAATCAACATTTGATCATCATTTTGTGGTATCGAAACATCAATTCCTGCAATGAAAGTTTAATTAATGAATTTACCAATCGATTATGTGAGAATGAAATTGCAAGTTTCGCAAACATTTTTAATACTTCAAAATAAGCTTTGACTTACCCAAATCTGGTGTTTTATTGCCATCGATAGCAACAGTTTCTGGAACTTGAACTTCACAAATATCGCGCACTCCCAAACGTAACAAAAACTTATCCAAGTCCGGCTTCGACATAATCTCGGTGATTTCACGCAAACGTTCACGATACGTTTGAACAGTTCCTTCAAGAATTTTATTATGCGATTGAAGTTTGGAAATTTCAAATTGCTTTCCACTGTCGGTCATGTAACGACGGTACGCTAAATCAAAAGCTTGACCAATCGTCAATGTGATGTCAGATGCAAGTTTATTCGAGATGAAGACAAAACATTCATGAGATTCATCGGCTGTTCCAGTCACACTACCAACAGATGATGACGATGATGTGTTGATACTGGTCGTATCGCCATTAGTTAATGATTGCACAGACGTTCCTGTTTTCGCAATGAAACTGAAGAATTTCTTCACGCCTTTCTCATCCGCACAATAACTTATTTTATGGAGTGGAAATTGATGCAAAATATTATTTGTTCGAGGCTCCTAAAAAGTAATTTTAGTCTTCAATTAAATATATTTAAACTTTATTTTTATTTCTCACCTGAATTGCGACACCATCAACACTGATCGTTATTTCAACTTTCTTCATTTTAGTGTTGCTTCCGCCTTCAGCCTTTTTAATCTGTTGCGTAAATTGCAGTCGTCGTATTGCTTCCTTTACAACTTCAATGCCTTTCGGTTGATCAACAGGCGTCGTCCCGAGAAACTTGACTAGATAGGCTACATGACCGTTCACCAAAGCGTCCGGTGCATGCAGCCAATTGCGACCGTTCTTTACATTCTTTGCTTCCGTCTTCGCATCGTTGTTATCGTTGTTCTTATTCCAAAACTTCAACGTAGACATTGTCGCAGTATTTTTGATGAATTTAAAATAAACGAAAACAAATAATAAATGATAATAATAGTAGTAACAAGCTAAAGATTCTCAGTCACAATACGAGTCAAAGAATTTCTCTTGAGTGTCTGATCTGGTGAGCTCCAAAGCCTAGAATGAGAAGAAATAAAAAATTGTTGCATTTAATGAAATGCGGAACAGAAGGAAGAAAAATTAAAGTTAGAAAACTCCCACAACCAGATTGCAGACTAATCAATGTAGTTAAAAATAACTGACAGCCTACATTCATTAACATTTGTGTTGTTAGTATTTGTCGTGATAAGACAGTTACAGAAAGCGAAACTTCTGTCATTTCCGATAATTATTTAGCTAACTATGTACACACATTCGAAGCTTCAGCGTCGTCCTCTATACGTGATTGGCAAATGATGATTGATAGAAACTTTAAAACATCAAACGCAAAATAATTGAAATGAGGGAGTTTAATGAAACTACATAAATAGCAAATAAAAAAAACGAGGCAAACTCTTTATCAATGAACCGTTCAAAGATCTTTGCATGCAAATAATTAAATACGCAAAAGTCTGGAATTGAAATCGAGAGATTTCCGAGAAAGTGTTGGGATATTTACTAATCGCAATATTGTGAAATTCAAAACTTGTTCATTCATCTTTCCAGTCTCGAATTCAGAGAATTCTTTGTTTATTACTAAATTATTTAATATGTTCAGAGTTTCCCCGAATTTGAGCTGATTAAGATGAATGAGACGTAAAAAGAATGAACCAAAACAAAAACAGAAGCGAAATTGTACATTCAGCGTAGTTTCCATCGTGTTATCAAAACAAAAAGAAATTTAATATTAATTTTTTTTTTCTGAGTCAACAGCATTGAACATTGTTTTTGGTTATCAACAACGGCAGACGGTTCGGGAAGCAATTCTTTGCATAGTTTCTTTCTTTCTACTCCACCATTCACTTCCGATTGAGAAAGTTATTCATAGCATATTATCAGCGATTATCTAACATTGGACAATGACCCTTTCTCACTCACTTACACTTCATCATTTGCTGCTTTTAGCTTTGTTATTGTTTGATGGAAGGAAATAAGAGAAAAGAGAGACAAAAACACTAAACGCAATAGAAAGTTTTTCTATTTCTTTATTTACTTGTTTCTTATGCTGTTTTCCCCTCTTTTCAAACAATTCACATGGCATTGTAAACTTCAAGTCTCATTATCGAACGACGTGACAGCATAAATTGAAAATCAGTTTTATTTTTGCATAAATGGTCAAGTAGCGATAAATTATTTTAAAATTAACTAACTGTGCCGTTATTTCTTTTGTTGTCACTTACTTGCTTAGTAAGTCCGCTTTGATGAGAAAGTGAAATGTGAATTTTATTCACCCATCAATGTAAAGCGACTTGTAAAGTTGTAATGTGAGATTTGAATGTAATATGTTCTTATGAGATGCTTTTAAGTAGAGAAAAGTAATCAAAGTTGCGTCATTGAGGTCGCATCTGCTTTTCACTTCGCATTATGAAAGAATTACTTCAACTTTTCTCGAAACTCTTGAGAATTTCTTAACGGAATTAACTATCACAGTTTCAACACGATTATGAGTTAAAATGCTTTTGAGAACAATAAACTCTGACTAAACATTGTTGCAACATCAAGAAATGTGGATGGGAAATCTTTAAAAGGAAAGAAAAGTTAAAAAAATGCAACACGAGAATCCATAAAATGACGTAAAATTTTTAGTGATAAAATAATTTTCTAAACTTGTTTCTTACTACAAATCTGCTACAATGAAGTTTTTCACTATAATGTTGTTCGACGATAACCAAGTCGGCTTCAATGTAAATTCTGTTTTAAAATGTTATCCACGTTCAGAGAGGCACAGAAAAAAAAAATTATCTTTGTATATAGTTGGGATTCGTTGAACCATGAAACATTGCCATTCTCGTGTCATTGCAAAGTCGAGAGGATCATTGCAGACAAAAAGTCGAATAAGAAAAAGAAAACGAAACGTTGTTCATTACGAAAACAAGATTCTTGACTTAAATTCGAATTAAGAAAATATTTGATTCGATTTTTTAATTAGAAAATAAATAAAAAAAAAGTTTTAAATTGAAATGAAATTAAAACAAAGTTTAATTCATTGAGAGTTTCATAGAGTTTTATTTTAAGTTTGACGAGATTGAATGCCATTAAGCATACATCTAAGTATCTCGTGTTATGTTTCAGATTGAATTGTACATGAAATTTATAGACGTTGCTTTGACGTAACATTGCACGCGATAATTGATAGAGAATGGAAATTCCAAACATCATTTCAAATTTTTTACTTCGAAGAGAACGGAAAATCACTATAAAAATGCAAACTCATCAATAAGTAAAAAGTATGATGAACATTAAAACACCGGAAAGAAGAATTTTGTTATTCTTCAAGTAAATCTAAACAAAATTTTATGGTAAAATTGTAGATATGAACAAATAAAACAATTAATGGGGAAAGCCAATAACTGCACTCAAAC
This sequence comes from Clunio marinus, assembly GCA_900005825.1. Classification (NCBI taxonomy): domain Eukaryota; kingdom Metazoa; phylum Arthropoda; class Insecta; order Diptera; family Chironomidae; genus Clunio; species Clunio marinus. The sequence goes on from CVRI01000003.1 coordinate 102,696, forward strand.
TTGATATCTAAACATTTAATTAAAAAAAATTGTTGAAATTCCAATGCAAAACATTAATACAACTACTTTGATATTTATAATAACAACGAACGACGAATTTTCTTCTCAACATTAACTCAACAATACGAAAATTATTTTTTAATGCACATTATGATTTCAACACCAGGTCATTCATTCAATTATTCTACGTCGTAACTTGATAAATTAAAAAAAAACTTGACTAATGAATAAGTAACGAGAATGAGATAATATTTTCAAACTTTGAGATTCATTTGACTTCGACACAAAAGCACATATGCAACCTAATGCGCACCGCTAATGTGCTTCTAAATTTATTTTTTAATAATTTTTCCATCAAATCATTACGTGGTGTGACAGATTATTGAATATGTGCATAGCAGGTGTATTGAAGAAGTGCATTAATCTAAGCAACTATTTTCAATCGGCATTCCAAGGTCTTTGTAGAACTTTTGATTTTATTTCAACGACAACAATCAATTGCGCTTCGTCTTGGTCACGATAATTTTTTTTAATTAAAAACAATGACAAAACGACATTAATGACGAAAACAGACAAACACAATTCATAATTTCAATTGCTTGCAAGTTAATACCGGAAATTAAGTTTTCTTATTATTTTGTTAAGTATCAAAAGAAATGCGTGAAAGTGAAATCTTTAACCATATATGAAAACAAAACTGTGTTTGTTTATTTGTGAATGTGATGTTTTGCGTATACATCTTGCTTCAAACATAATTTCCATCAATGCCTGAGATATTTCTGAATATTCAACTTGAATTTATGATTATTTTTTATTCTCGCTCATGAAACAAGTTTCAAGTTCGCCAGATCAACTGAGATGTAAAGCAAGAGGGATTCTAGCACAGGCTAGATAAGCTGGATAAACAACAAATTTAAATTAAGAAATTGAAGAAAAAAATCACACACATCAGAATGTAAATGGAAGAGAACAGAACAGACGATAAGTTTTTTAATATTATTTACATATATGCGACTTAAGATTCGAACAAAACGATTGTCAGATTTTCAACAAACTCTCAAAACCTCAAATAACATCTTAAAACTTCAAGAGTTTATCTTGATTGCACAAATTTCTCAGAATTATCGCATCAATTAATTTGCCAACAGGGATTTTGATGTTTGATTTATTTTTTTGTTTTTAAAATAATTTAAAATGTTGTTGCTTTCAATTTGAGGTGAAGCAAAGTTTAATAGCGCATTTAAAATGATTTTATTTAATTAACGGATTGATTCGTTGTTATAAGTATTCGATATTAAGAAATGAGTGTTTGTTGAAATAATTTGCAGATCCCCTGAGTTTGTGAGTGCGCACATATTCGAACGGTTTAAAATGCTATGCAAACAAATCTTTAAAAATTGTGGATTCCCAATAACTTTTGAAGAACTAATCAGTCAAGTTTCATACATCAAATATTAGCCTTAGACTTTCAGGACGTCGTTGCGCTGTTGGTAAGATTTATTGTTCTCAAACCTGCTTAACTCAAATCTTTAAGATTTGAAATCAAATATTCAACAGGAATCAATCTTCTTTCAAATATTTCTTCTTGCCCTAGCAAGACGTTTTGAAAGTCAAACAACAAACATACAAAAGTCGATTTATTTAAAGGTAAGATCACACTTGTGCCTGCTTTAGTTCTTTCAGATATTTTAAAAATATTTTTTTCCTCTCCTTTTGTCTATGTCGAGTGTTGGGGAATAACACGAGAGATGCGAAGTTAGCTGATTCTATTGATAAATTATTTAATATGTTTGTAGTGTTTAGAATGGCTGCTATTTATTTATATGATCTCTCGTTTCAACGGAGTTCCCTTCAAGGCCATCAAGCACAGCAAGAAACTTTTAACAAAAAATAATGATACAATAAGGAAACGTCTCTTGCTTGGAGAGACTTGAAGCTCGATAATGGTTTTTGAAGATTATTTTAATAACGAGTTAACAATTATCGACGCTTCTCAATGATCGACTTGAAAGTTACAGTTATGTCGACGTGCTTTTCATCAATATTTTCGCACGTCTGCCTTTTATAATCAATGACGAACATTACACGAATCAGTTGCAATTTTAAGCCCATGGAGGGCTAATATGTGACAATTGTTCAAAACACTTTTTAGTGACATTGGCATGCAATGAAGTCTCTTCACATAATTGTTAGCAAATTACTGTTTATACATACGCCATTGTGCAATTTAAAGTTTTTTTCTTTATTTATTTAAACAATGAAAGAATGAGTTTCGTTTCGGTTTTGATGTCATTGCTGATGTATGTGGAGACACAGAGAAGTATCTTGAAAACAAGTGCTAATTCAAGTGCATTACTGACACAAAACTCTGATGAAAATGTTCCACAAAAAACCGCAAAGAATTCACATTATCAACAATAACTATTATGTTTTGCTTCTCTTACAAAAGAAACGATTTTCTCAAAGCTATTGCTATTAAATATTCATGATAACCACACAACAATTGTTTCAAAAGCCTATCTCTTTCTCACTCTCTTTCTTTGTGACTCTCTTTCTCCTTCAATATCTCAACGCCACACCAAAACAACGTTAACAGAATAAATTATTGAAATTAATATTTCCGAGCACTATTGTTATGATTTGTTGAGGGCGAAGCAGCGAAATTAAATAAAAGATAAAAGAAAGAAAATAAAGTTGTCGCCTCATTTACAACTTTACAAACCCGAGTTGTCTTAAGTGGTCAATGTTTCGAAAGTGACATTTCTTTCTTTCTTTCTCTCTCTCTCTATATGATGATGACCTTTGTGACATCAAAGCTTGAAAAGCTCTGTGATATTTTATTTAGTTTTATTTCATGCAACAAATGCAAATCAATGGATCATGCATAAATTACAAACATTCCAGTTTCCACTCATTTTTAAAATGTTAAACACAAATATATCTCGTAGAATGTTCCATTGAAAGAAAAAACGAATAACAAAGCGATTAAATTCGCAAAAATATTTTTGTGGTTCAAAAACCTTGTGCAATGAGATTTTAAAAGGCTTAAAAGTTGCAATAGCTTTGATTTCAATCTCACAATCTTGACTTTTCCCTCTTGAATATATCTGCGAACTCTACAATGGAGCTCGCACCTCAGCGTTTTGCGTCGTGGTCCAATCCAAATACATTCAATCATCTCGTTCATATTTATTATAATCTTTGCGACTTAATTTTACAATCACAGAGACATCATTTTCATCATCACGAATGTATATTTCATTCACGTCAATATGAGATTCATAGAAAAATAAATTTCTCTTTGCTGCTTTTGCTTGGTGCGAGTTAAATAACAGCAATTCATGCTGGTGAACCATCCCAACTTACAAAAACTTACAAGAAAAAGTTCCGCGAACTCAGATAATGAGTAAAAAGATAGCAATTGTATTATTTTTTATAAAACAACAATCTTTATTACGCTTCCGTGTATATGTCTAAATATAGGACAGTAAATCGGAGATGAAATGAATCTATTTAGGTTCCGAAGTTTAATAAACAACTCGAGATTATTTATGAGAAGGCATTGTGGCAACTTTAATGCAAAAGCTTCGTTTACTCTGGGTCGTCAATTCACTTTAATTCAATCAAATAAGAAAATTACGTTTGAAGTCAGTGGTGGAGTAAAAAATGTCGAATATTTTATGGGAGTTCTATCCATTCTTAGACAGAATGTCGACATTTCTTTATAATAAAGAAGACCGGTTCAGTTTTTAATCATAACACCGAACATCAAGTTTTTCTAAAGAAATACAAGTGACAAATTGAATTACATGAAAATTTATCTTTCATTTAATTTAATTTCATCTTTAAGTAAGCAAATATGTTCTTGCATACGCAAATTGTTTCTTATTTATCTTTCAGTGGCCGCCCACGCCACTGCAAATATACGTAGAATAATTTACAACACTCTGAAAGTTGCTTCTACTTAGATTTACTTATTGCTCTTATGAGTGAACAATATGCTATCCTCTTATCTCTGTTATCAAACCATAAAAATTGTCAGATTTTTCAGGCTTTAGTAGCTAGTAGTAGGTAATTTGTTTTTTATCATAATCTACACAAAAGAAGATTTTAATGAGATTTGACATCTTGAACTTCGTTGAAATTACAAACCGGAAACTAAGTATTTATGGAAATTGCGGCTTTCAAAGTCGTTTTACTCTCTTTCATCAGACAGTTTAGCGCTCTAATTTCTGGTTTTCGTTGCGGTATGAAAATAAGACACAAAAAAAACTTTTTTTTCTTCTATGTTCTCGGTAAGAGTCCAAATGACTTGAATGCTCGCAACTAAAAGAAACTTTCTAATAATCGTAAATTTTCGTGACTGCTTTTCGATTTAGCCACTTTAAGTCGTTGATTTTTTTTTATTTCTGTGCCATCCAGCAGTCAATAACAAAAACAATTTCATTAAATGTGATCGGAAAAAAAATTGTTTATACTCTTCGACTTTCGCCACGTGTATGCACAAAAATTAATCTGAATAATTAATTTTCTTGCTCATTGAAATAGTTGGAGTTGCCTAGTTGCTACGCTGTAATGCAACTATAAAAATAAGAGTAATTTTCCTAGAGATTTCATAAATGTACCGGTACGAATTTCCGCTGTCACATAGATAGACGATAAAAAAAAAATTCACAACAATTCGCTTTTGCTTCCACACGTATTTGCAGAGCGAACAAAAAAATGTTAAAATCATTTCAACTTTAGAGTCATATTTATACAGAGATCTCACCAACACACACATTAAACAAGAAAAAGTTGTTTTCTTGTCTCTTCGCTTAATTAACAGTTTAATGGCTTTCAAGAGCAACAAACATTTTGTTTTCTGACTCACCGAAGATTTCTTGCACAAATAAATTTGAATTTTTTTATCCTCTTAAAGGACTCTCGCAACCGATGTATTCGAATGCAAAATTAATAATAACATTAACCACTAACACATAGACAAGCTATTATTCGTATTATAATTTTTCTTTTGATTTGCTCTCCTAAAAATAATCCAGTATTGCTTTGACGAGCTCGTTTTATACACTGAACAAACGGATGAAAATAGAAAACGAAGAAACAGATGAATTTGTAAAGTCTCGAAATCGTCATTGAAATCGTCATTAAATTTCAAAATTCTAAATACGTTAAAATGTAAATGATTGTTGTGGGGAAAATTTAAAAGAAAATAAAGAAAACAAATGTATTCAATATCTATTCTAGTTAAATTTCTATCGAAATATTTCTCACAAAAATGTAAAATATTAAATAATTTCGATAAACTATTCATTTGCTTCTCTTACATTCAATTATGATTGTACGTTTTCTGCGGACAAGGCAATAATCATTAACAGGAGATGTGCATAATGTAGGTAACATCATAATGTTGGTATTTTGATCAGAAATAAATATTTACATCGCACTTTCGACTTAAAATATTGAGCAAATACAAAAATTGATTAGCATTTTCTAAGCATGTTCATCGAAACTTGTATGTGTTCATTTCGTTCAATATTTTTTTGGAAATTAACGTGTGACACTTTTGATGATTAACCCAAACTCAAAAGTTCAAAAAAGTTCAATATCAAACCAAAACATTGAGAAAAATTTTTCGCCGAAAAGAATTTTGGATCTATCAACCCACAATGGATCATGAGACGCAGCTTATTAAGAATTTAGAGAACCAATTGAAGAGGCTGATAAGTGAACTTGAAGATTTGGAGGAGACAAAGTAAGAAAAACGAATTGTTTAAGAATTTAAATTTTCATAATGAATTTTCCAGACATGAAATTGATGTTCAGGAGTATATGGAACTGAAAGGTGAATTTCTCGATCAAACTAAAGTAATCAGCGAAGCACTTGAGAGTATGAGTAAAGGCGACGTTTCACTTAATAGCAAATATTCTTTAATGAAACAAGATCTCCGGAAAGCCATAGCAACTTCATTCAACACATTGGAAATAATCAAAATATTTGGTTTCAAACTCGAGAGTGAGCTTGAGAAACAGTTAAACTGCTTAAAAGAGGACTATAAACTTAGACGAATAGGACAACAAGAGATGGAAACAAAACGACTTGAAATCCTCAACAAGATCAAAATTCAGAACGAAAAACTTTTAAGTAAAGAAGATCTCGACTTCCTCGAGGCAAAAACACAACAAGAACTTCTTCAACTTGACTCCATTGATGAATAAAATTCTCTACATGTAATTTTATAATGTTTACGCTTTAAATGTTCATTCATTTTGTCATATCGCAAGAATAAAATTCCATTAAGTCTTTTCGTATCAATTCCCCTCTTTTACTTAAACTCGATCAACTTTCCAATCAAAAAACATTTCTTGTTAAAAAGCTTTTTCCGAAAAACATGAAATCGTGTTTGTTGATTTTCGTGAAATATTTTCAAATGTTTTGTTCACAACTGAAAGGAAACAAATAGTTTGTGGTAAGCACTCAGTAGTTAGTAAACTTTGGCACGTCTTATTTGAAGATATTTTAAAGACATTGTTTAACTTAATATTAAAGACTTACTCAGTAGTCAAGCTCAACCACTAATTCTACCATAAAACAGTGATTAAGTTGGAAACTTTTGAGAACTCACTTTTTGCTTCATACCCACGCATAAGCACTCCGAAGTAATTATTCAAATACATGAAGCAAAATAAAATATATCACGCAGAGGGTTGTTTTATGAATTGGAATAATTTGCATAGTTTGTTTGTATTTAATAGCACGATGAATATCAGTAGAGGATTTTCCAAGACGGTGGTGAATTTTCAAATTCTTTTCCTTTTTTCGTCATTTTCCACCTTCATTGTGAGCGCGAACATCGAACAGAAATGACGAGGAAAAAGTTTTATGTGCAAAAATTTTGTGATATTTTTACAAAGTAAAAGTGAAAGAAGTTTCTTTGAGAGTTGGGAAAAGAAGGAAATATTTTAATAAAAAAAGAAAAAAATGATTTTTCCAAATATATTCTGGTGTTATTGTATATTAATATTGCAAGTGATGTGCCGAGATCCGCCGACAGTGAAGATTAAAGATCAAGGCACAATCATGGGAATGTTTATGAAAATGTACAGAACACAAAGTATTGTAGCTTATCTTGGGATTCCTTACGCTCACCCTCCAGTTGGAATGTTACGATTTAGTCCACCATTTGTCGACAATCTTCCGTCTTGGGAAGGAATAAGAAATGGGTCAGTCAGTCAACCGAATTGTTTTCAAAACACAAACATACCAAAACAAAAGCACACAATGGTGTTAAATAAACTTTTAAATAAAGTTATGGACATGGATGCAATGATGACCGAGATGGGAAGTGACAAATATGATGAAGATTGTTTGTATCTTAATATTTTTATTCCCGATGGTGAGTTTGTGTAATAAAAATGAAGAATTTTGTGTAATAAAACAATCGATACTATTATTGTCCCAAAAGAAAAAGTTTGTTTGCGTCTGAGTTTAGTGAATTATTTTGTTTTTGAGAAATACTTTAAACCCGAAACAACTTCAAGAACTGAATTCCCTTGTTTTGCTTAAATGGTGGAAAATTAATGTGAACATAAAAAGGGAGAAAGAGGTTCAACTATAAAACAATAAACAATCAGTTTTTGCTAGTGCTGTTTAAGTCGGTGGCGTGCATTTTAAATCCAAATAAAATCAGAAATTCCAGAAAATCCGTAAAACAAATAGCGCGGACGTTTGACTAAAGTGCTTTTGCATAACTAAGGCAATGGGTTAATGCTTTTACTTTTGCGATTTCATTCAGCGTTGAAATCTAAAACTAAAAATGCGATTTAATTGACGAGTATTAAAAGCAATATTTTTCATGACTTTTCATAGAAAAGACTTCCATCATATTTATTGAAAAATCGATGCCAAAACGTTCTTTGTTTAAATATATACGGAATTTATTTTGGGTATCAACGTTTTCAACTTTCTTTTGATTTCATTAAACGAACTGAAAATGAAAGTCGAGTTTGTAAGTTAAGAGTGACGTGACATCGCGCGCATTTAACTCTCCATTTATTCATAAATCTGATTTTCAATGCCGACTTTGTGATTAAAGAAATTTCTTGAATAATATTATTAACATTGAAATAAAAATTTTCACAAGGAACAGAAGCATTTGTCCTTCTTAATGGAATAAATTATCTTAGATATGAATTTATGTAATTTCCTAAGCATAAAGTGACTTAAAAGCAAAGACTCCATCATAATTTCATTTAATCTTTCAACGGAACTAAGCACAATATCCAATTTTATATCAACAAACACGTTCAAACACAAAAGGAAAAAAATAAATGCATAAAATAAATTTGAATATCGAACATAACAAAGCAGACTTCTATCGAGGGATGTCAATTGAAAACGTCTCAAAAAAGCATTGAATAAAGTTGTGAATTTAGAAACAAATGGTTTGAAGTCTCAAAAGTGACGTCAATGATAAATTATTTCCTGAACTAATTCTCCCCAAGCTTTCGTTTTCCCTCAAAATAGATATTTTTCCCACTTTTCCTCCTTTTTTTGTCAATAAATTCAATATTTTGTAAGAATATGAAATCACGATAATTTTTCCATTCGTATTTCTCTTTCATGTGCATCTAAGAAATTTAATTGATTTTCATATGAAATCACGAGCATCGAGGTAGAAATTAGATTGTTGAAAAGATTGTTGAATGTAATCTTGATTAGTGTAACGATGAATTATTTTTTTAATATTTAAATCGACTTTAGAAAAAACAACATAGTTAGGTGAAAATTAAAACGGTTATTAATGTAAATTACCTTTGCTTGAACTAGTTAAAATCAAATTAATTCTACTCACATAACCGACAATGAAGAATTTCGTCCTATAGCAAGTTCAAGAAAAACCTTCGATGAATTCCGCGCCTTTGCGTGCCCGGTTTTTATTTTTATTTATTTATTTATTTTTCATTCTGCATTGTTAGGTTCACGTACATTGCGATTTGCGAGTGATATCAATAGAAAATATTTTTCAACGAATGGTCAAGAAAATGTTGAGAATAGTTTTACAGCACGACACACACAACAAAGGTTCATTAACCGTTGTTAACATTGTGCATGCCAAGGAATCCATTTAACCGATTTCTTTGATTCCTTTCCGCCGCAAAACACATTTTACTCACGTTTCTTATTCTTTGCCTTCCCTTTTTCAATGGAAGTCAAGAAAAATTGTTGGAAATAGAAGGGAAACTTTGCGACTAATTAAACGAGTCAAATTGTCGTGAGTGGGAAACGTTGAGTGAATAATTGCCTTAAAGAAATCTCAACTAACTCACACACGCATTCATTCATTTTCTTAGCCATTTCCACATGTAATTGTTGGTTGAAGAAAAGAAAAGAAAATTCATGTTGACCGAAAAGCTTTTAAAGGGGACAACGTCGTATATATGTCACTGTGTCATAAATGGGGTGATTTTTCTTTTCTTTGTAATTTGCAACAATTAAAACTTAATTTTTACAGCAAGGCTTTGGAATTGAGGTCAAACGGAAACGGACATTACAAATGTCGTAGGGAGTTTAAATTAGAATTCAATTTTTATTTTTATTTTTCCAGGTCCGGCACCACCGGATGGCTTTGCCGTCATTGCTTACCTTCATTCTGGCGACTTTTCCAACGGAAGTCCTTTCGAAATTAATCCACATCAGTTAGTGTTCAAGCAGAAACTTATCGTCGTCACGATCGCTTATCGGTTGAATATTCTCGGTTTCTTTACATCACTCGATGGCGAAGCGCCAGGGAATTTTGGGTTAATGGATCAGTCAGCGGCATTGTTTTGGATCAAGAAGAATATTAAAGCTTTTGGCGGTAATGAAGAGAATGTGACTTTGATGGGACACGGAAGTGGTGCGACGAGCGTTTGCATTCATTTAACATCCAAAGACTGGTCAGAAGAACTTTTTCACAAAGCAATCATAATGAGTGGAACATCACTCGGTTCAACATCAATTCGACCTGCTACATTCTACTCGAAGGCTGTTGATAGAACGGCACATGCTTTTTCCTGCTTTCGACGGCCAACCTCACATCTTATGGATTGTCTTCGACGTGTTGAAGCAAAATTTCTTGTTGAGAATGCTCCGGATCAACATTGGGGTCCGATTATAGATGAAGGATTGAGTAACACAACCGCTGCGTTCATTCCAGATGATCCCGAGATGTTGATTGAAAGAGGCCAACTCAGAAAGGTTCCGATTCTTACCGGCTTCACAGACATGGAAGAAGCTTATGATTTAATTGCTGAGGATATGGTGGAGAACGGAATTTCCCTCGAACTCTATGAAATGATGATAAATGAGATTGTCTCGAGCGATTTTGCACGATATGAAAATAACGAAACAATGTGTGTCGGAAACAATCAACTCGCAATGGAGGCCGTGAACTTCCTATACAAACCATATCCGCCGACAGAAGACAAAATTTTATTACGAAATTTCTACTTGAACTTTCTCAATGATCGAAAGTATTTAGCTCCAACAATTGGACTTGCTGCACATATGTCAAAGCAAGCTGAAACATTTGTTTATCGTTTTGATTTAAAACCGCGAACAATGATTGACATTCCAGAAGACATCGGCGTGCCGCATGGTTTCGAACAGATTTTTGTTTGGGGTTTGCCTTATTGGGGAGCGCAAAATGACATGACGTGGGATAATGCAGATAAGCGAGTGTCTGATATCATCATGACGATGTGGGCAAACTTCGTAAAGTACACAAGCCCCACACATCTAGGAGTGTACATAAAGTGGGATAACTTTACACATGAAAATCCAAGTTTACTAATCATTGACAGATCATTCAACATGAGTGACTTTAAGTCATTAAACCATCATGCAATTAAATTTTGGAATGAATATTATCCAAGTGTCTTAAACTTTGCTGCTGCTTGTTGCAACATGACCGAATCTGCAGGCGTCAAAACTGCTGTTGTTAAAAATTACTACACACTCGGGTTTTGTCTGATGATTGGCCAATTGCTTATAATTCATATTATCAGAACGCAAAATAATTTTTTGATTTAAGAATCAGAATTGAAATGAGAAATGGAATCGCTTGTGACAATCTTTGGACATCAGAAGTGGATCTAAAAACTTTAAATAATAAAATCATTGATAATTTTATAAGAATGTAAAATTGATATTAAAAGACTCAAAGGATTCCCTAATTGACGTAATGATTGATAGTGTAAATAATTGAATTAAGATGTTTATTCTTAACTGAAGCACTTTAATGTTGTTGTGCAACAATGTAATTATTTCAAAAGCCGATCACTTTTATATGAAATGAAGTAATTCAAATGAGAATGATGAAGCGGTATGCTTTGATGGATGATTAATGTACATAACGACACGGTTTCTTTTCAAGCCTTCCACTTACACGCATAATAATTGTATAATTAATGATAAAATGAAACGCAAATCAAGTGAATATCTAAATAAATTTCTTGTAACTTTAATTCGAAAAAGAAATGATAAAATCACAGAAATTCCATTGCTGCTAGTTAATGTAACGATAATTTAATAAATTGGCAAAAATAAATGGTCAAACGTGCCATTTCCACAAACGTTTTCCAGTTGGAAACTAATTTTTTCATTGGCGTGATAAATTTTCATGTTAATTCGCTTAAATCTGGGTCATTACACCTTTTCACTTCGTTTCTTTCTTCACATATTTTCGGGTTGAAAATTCGTATGTGTATAAAATAAAAAATTGAAGTAAACTACCCGTTGAGAGAATGAAAAAATATTTTTAGTTTGCTGACACGACACCGCGAAAATGCAAAGAAGAAGAAGAAGGAAAAAAATACAAAAACGGAAAACGAAAATTGTTTTTTTATTTTTTAAGGAATGATATCTTAGATACCGAAAGGGAATTACAATAAAATAAAAACATTAGCGTAGTCAGGAGAAAGTAAAGCGGAAAGCGACGAAAAACTGTAATTTTTAGAGACTAAAATTGTTATGCAGACAACTTTCTCAAATAGATATGCCTTAATGCTTCTTTACTTTTTCCATTTGAAAATTTAGTTTTTAAACAATGCAATTAAAGAAAAGTTGGGAGGAACTACAACAAATCTAGTCAACTTTTAAGCTAAGTTAAAAGCTTCCACTTCAGAAGCTATTAAATAATCGCTGCCATGTTTTGTTAGATTTTAAAATCAACATTTTTAAGACAGAGTTGATGAAATGAAATCATTATTGTAAAATAATTTATTTAAAATTAATTGTAATAAATAAAGAGAAGAATAATTGATAAGTTTAAAGTGGAATATTTTTGCTATACAATTCTTCGATTTGTGACCAATGTTACTAAGTCAATGAATGTCATTTTATTTCTTAAACTTTTATATTAGGTACTCATAGGTTTGCATACTAAGGAAATTCCTATTAGAAATTGCTCAATTTCGTCTTTTTGGATCTTCGATGCAATTGAAGAAAATCAATTTCTTGATCTTAAATCAACAGAAAGTCAACTTGTTGACAGACTTCTATGTGCACTTTGATGGGATGTAATTTTCACAACTTTTCACTTTAAATCATTGTCACTATCGGATTTTAGTGGCGATTGTTCAAATGTGAGGATTTTAATAAAGTCAAGTGAAATATTTTTATTAAATAATAACATAATAACATCGTACAATATAACGAATTTTATTTCAGGATTTTCTTTCCTTCATTTTGACTCAAATATTCTTAAAGGAATTTAACGACTTTTTTGAATTTAAACCTCCGAGGAGGCGCAATTAAATTTGACGAAAGAGAGAGCGTCAAAGTCTTAAGGAAAACTTACATGTTTGTAAACATTAAAAATTTTGTTGTCATTCAATTAAACTTGCTTATTAAAATAAATCTTAATAAATCATTGCAGATCTTGAAACAAATACAAGTTAAACAATCAAATTAATATCTAGTATTCGAGTAATATAACTAAAAGTTCATCAAGAAAGATAATCGAGTGTTATAAACAATCACAAATGTCTCAAGAAGAACCGGCTGTAAAAAGATATCGTAGAGATGAAGACGACAAAAAATCAGATATTGAATCAGAAGATGACATTTATACACCTTACATTCCTGTCAAAGAGCGAAAGAAACAGCAACTTTTGAAACTTGGCAGAATTGTTCAACTTTCTAACGAAGCAGCCAACATTGGAAAGTCTTCAAGTGAAAATGAGCATGATTCTGATGTTAATCAAGAGGATCTTGGAAGAAAGTTCAACATTTCGTTGTTAGATCAACATGCTGAGTTAAAAAAAATTGCCGAGTCAAAGAAAGTAAGCGCAGTGGAAAAACAGTTGAAGGAAGAAGAAAAAATTCTTGAAATTGTTGCTGAAAAGAAAGCTCTTATGGGTGTTGCTGAACTGGCAAAGGGAATTCAATATGAAGACCCAATTAAAACAAGTTGGAAGCCTCCTCGATATGTGCTAGCAAAACCTGACTTTGTTCATGAAACGATTAGACAGAAGCTGAAGATTCTTGCTGAAGGAGAGGACATTCCACCTCCTCTTAAAACATTTAAAGACATGAAGTTCCCAAAGCCGGTTCTGATCGCTTTACAAAGACGTGGAATTAAAAAACCTACACCCATTCAGATCCAAGGAATCCCTACAGCACTTTCCGGTCGTGATTTAATCGGCATTGCATTCACCGGAAGTGGAAAAACTCTTGTTTTCGTTCTTCCTCTAGTCATGTTTTGTCTTGAACAAGAAATTCGACTTCCTTTCATTCCTAATGAAGGTCCATACGGTTTAATTATTTGTCCATCACGAGAGCTTGCAAAACAAACTTACGACATCATCAAATATCATTGCGGACATTTACAACAAGCTGGATTTCCGGAAATACGTTCTGCTTTGGCGATTGGTGGGACACCTGTTAATGAGACAATGTCAGTTGTTAATCATGGCATTCACATTCTCGTTGCAACACCAGGAAGATTAATGGACATGTTGGACAAGAAAATGATCAAACTTGACATTTGCAGATATCTTTGTATGGATGAAGCTGATCGGTGAGCAAACAAATTATTGAAATTGTAAACGAAAACTAAATTTAAACTAATTTTCAGAATGATTGACATGGGATTCGAAGAAGACATCAGAACAATATTCTCATATTTTAAAGGACAGCGTCAGACTCTTCTCTTCTCTGCTACGATGCCTAAAAAGATTCAAAATTTTGCTAAATCTGCTTTGGTGAAACCTATAACGATTAATGTAGGAAGAGCTGGTGCAGCTTCATTGAATGTTACTCAAGATGTTGAGTATGTGAAGCAAGAAGCAAAAGTTGTTTATTTGCTTGATTGTCTTCAAAAAACTGCGCCACCAGTTTTGATATTTGCTGAAAAGAAACAAGACGTCGATCAAATTCATGAATATTTGCTTCTGAAAGGAGTCGAAGCTGTTGCGATTCATGGTGGAAAAGATCAAGAAGAACGTTCAAGAGCAGTTGAACAATTCAGGAATCAAGAGAAAGATGTTCTTGTCGCTTCAGACGTTGCAAGCAAAGGCTTAGATTTCCAGAACATTCAACATGTCATCAATTTTGATATGCCTGATGATATTGAGAATTATGTTCACAGAATTGGAAGAACTGGTCGATCAGAAACAAAAGGATTGGCTACGACATTTGTTAATAAAACAACTGAACATTTTGTTCTTCTTGATCTGAAACATCTTCTCAAAGAAGCGAAACAAAAGATTCCAACATTCTTAGCTGAGCTTTGTTCCGAAAACGAAAAGAATCCGGAATTGTCTGATGGTTGTGCATATTGTGGCGGTCTCGGTCATAGAATTACTGAATGTCCTAAATTAGAAGCGATTCAAAACAAACAAGCTTCAAATATTGGCAAGAGAGATTTCCTTTCAAATGCTGACTATTAAATGCTTTAATTAACTTTTTAACTTACAATAAAGAAAAATAATCTCAATCAGCTTTTTGTCGTTTGCATAATTTAGTTTTCAGTAAACTTTGAAAATCTTTTTCAATTCAATTTCACACTCTTTACTGAGTTACAAACCAATTCAGACGTGAATAAATTAAAGAAAATTTAAAAAGAAATTAAAGAAATAAAAAAAGGTTTTCAGAGAGAAATGGAAACTTCAAATCCTCCTCAAGATTTTTCTACTGATCATGACATCGCTTCAAAGCGATTGAATGAATTAATGGTGGAATATTTGAATATCAAGAAAATCGAACGTGATGTAAGCAAAGTGTCAATTTTAGGATTTCAGATTCATAAATTCTTTAACATTCATTCGCAGAACATCATTGGTGACTTGCACTCTGAAGTTCGTAAACGTGTCTACGCTTTGAAGAAGTTGCAGTTGGATACGATTAAATTGGATGCTGAGTTTCACCGTGAAGTTTTCAACTTGGAGCAAAAATTTCAATGCAAACATGATGAAGTTTATAAGAAGCAAATGAAGATCGTCAATGGCCTTTACCAGCCATCAGAAGAAGAATGTAAAGTGTCAGGCTGTGAGATCCCTCCAAGTAATTCAGAAAACGATTCAGAACCGCCAACTGGAATTCCACATTTCTGGTTCTATGTCTTGAAGAATGTCAATGAACTGAAGCCAATGATAAAAGATCAAGATGAGAAGATTCTTAAACATCTTGTTGATGTTCGCGCTAATTCAAAGTCAATACCAAATCTTTCATTTGAACTTGAATTTCATTTCGAACCTAATAAGTTCTTTAAGAATTCTGTTCTCACCAAAACTTATCTTATGAAATGTTGTCCCGACCCAGACGATCCTTTTTCGTTTGAAGGGCCAGAAATTTTCAAGACAACTGGTTGTGAAATTTTATGGAATCCCGGAATGAACGTCACTGAAAACAGTGAATATCCTTCTGCCTTGTCATTCTTCAAAGCAGATTCTTTCTTTAATTTCTTCAATCCACCTGAAATGAAAGCAGGCGACTCATCAGAAGCTGAACAAATTGAAGTAAAAGATTGAAATTTTTAATTGAGATTTTAATTCAATGTTCTTCTTCTCACAGACGTATTTAGAAAGTGACTTCGAAGTTGGACATTATCTAAAAGATCGCGTCATTCCTCGAGCTGTTCTATTCTTTCTCGGTGAAATTGACGACAGCGAGATGGACGATGATTCGATTACTTTCAATCCAGATGTCGGTGATTACGAAGTTGGAGATGGAGAAACAAATGTCGGTGACAATTAACTTAACAATTACAATTTTTTCCTGATGCGAGTTGACCGCAGTAATCTAAATTTTTCGTCACGATAAAATAAAAAATAAATATTGAGTTTGATTTCCTGATGTCATTTCCTTTCAATAGAAATTTCATTTGATTTTCACATTTCATCTTCATTTCTTTTAAATTTACAGGCTGAAAAACTTTTGATTTTAACAGCTTTGAATAATTTTCAAAATTTTGTTACACGAATGATGTTCAATATTTCCAATTTCAATTCAATTATCAAATTATTTTGTGCTTAAATTTGTCCCATTTTAACCGAAGAATGAGACTTAGAAGTAGTGAAAAATAAATAGTATCGGGGATAACAGAAGTTGAAAACGGTAGAAGTTGTGGATACACTTAACTTGAAAAGCGGTTTTCTCCAATATTTTACCATTTTTAAAACACGAACATTTTCACAGAGGTACTTTGAACCAAAAGCAACAATTTTGCTTCTGATTGTTGCAAAGTGGAGTATTTGATTTGAAGAAAATCTTGTTTTCTCCTTAATAAACATTTCAGTGTTTCAAATTGAAAGCTTTTCAAAAAGCTTTCTGGAATATTTTATAAAAGCTCATTGGAAAGTATTGGAATGAACACTGGAAAGTGTATGGAATTTGTTTACAAAATTGAATACTCGAAAATTAATGAACAATCAACGTTAGCAATCAAATAAACTATCTTATCCAGTGACGTAACAAGGCGAACATCATAGAATTGTTGATGTGAAAATCTTAACTCGTGACATTAGATTTTTCAATCAAGAATTTTTATTCAAAAGTTTTTGCATAACCGGCTCTGACCTTCTCTACATCGATGGGGTCATTTTTATTATCACTCACTGGAAAGATTGGTGCCGTAACGGGTGCAAAATATCAACAATTAAATATTATTAAAAATCAAATTAGAAATTTTAGGTAGGCAACTGATAAGTTTTCTTCAACGTTATTTATTTTATTTAAAGAAATTTAACTTCACAGTGGCTCGTCAAAAATGAGATTTGTTCAATTTAAACGTAAAAATGATCCAACAATCTTTTTGGGCGTTTCATCTGATGATGGAACCGAGATAAAAGACATTGGTTTAATTGGAACTTATCCTAATGATTTGAAGAAGTTAATTGAATCAGGTGTCGATGTAACTGATATTAAATTGAAAAGTGAGTGCCTTGCAAGCATCAAGACATCAGAAGTTGATCTTCTTCCACCAATCTTGGAACCTCAAAAGATCCTGTGCGTTGGACTCAACTACAAAGGTCACTGTGATGAGCAGAATAAAGAATATCCAAAAGAACCAATGTTTTTCAGTAAATTTGCTTCAACTCTTGTTGGTCCAACTGGTGACGTCATCGCTCACAAAATTTCTGATAAAATCGACTGGGAAGTTGAACTTGCTGTTATAATCGGCAAAAAAGCATCGCATGTTAAGAAAGAAAATGCGTTTGATTATGTTTTCGGTTATACTGTTGCTCAAGATATTTCAGCTCGTGATTGGCAAAAGCAACGCAATGGTGGCCAATTTCTGATTGGAAAATCGATGGATTCGTTTTGTCCCTTAGGACCAGCAGTTGTTCATAAGTCAGCATTAGATCCTCGTGATCTCACAATTAAATGCAGTGTTAACAACATTTTAAAACAATGCGGAAAAACAAGTGAACTCATCTTTACCATTGATGACATTATTGAACGTGTAACTCAATCAATCACTTTACTTCCGGGTGATGTTATCTTAACAGGCACACCAGCCGGTGTTGGTATGCATCGTAATCCACCGGAATTTCTACATGCTGGTGACATGATTGAGAGTGAAATTGAAGGAATCGGAAAACTCTTTAATCGTGTTGTTGAAGGGAAATAAATTTGTTTTCTTTTTTTACAAATATCTTTTGAATGAAATACGGAAATTATGTAAGAAAATAAATCGAAAATGTTTAAAGAGAAAACTAATTTCTTGAAATTTCGTATTTTATTTTGAGGATTACTAAATTAAAGTTGTAAACATGTTATTCATTCCAATCAATTGGCTTCTTTCGTGTGATCCAGAAAGACTCTCGACTTTGATAAGGCCGGTAAGGATCATCGACGTAGTATTTCGGTCTTCTCCAAAATTTCGTCACCATTTTATCTAACAACGTACTTTGAGTTGAATTAACAAATACATGTTGCCTTGACTTGTAACGTTGACTTTGACTCTTCTTCCACATTCGCTTATGACGAGCTGTTCGAGTTCTTATCCAAATTCCCCATTCGAGGCGCTTGAAACGTTTGAGAACAGCTTTTACCGATTTTCTTTTACCTTTTCTTGCAGAAAACTTTATAACTGTCCGAACTTGAATTACCGATGGATTGAAAGCACAGTTCTGAAAACCTGGTAACGACATGATGCTTGTTGTAGGTGTTGATGCTATTTTATTTGTCAAATTCAGCGGTTTTGATTGAATTGAAAGTTGGGAAAAGTTTCTTGCAATATTTGATATTGCATTATTTTGAATGTTTTTCGTAGCTAAACAAGCGACAGAACGTAATGCTGAAATTATAAAGAATGTTTATCAGTATCAATAATTGATAATATTACATATAAATGACTCACTTGGCCGTATTAGGCTTAACATTATTTATTTTTATTTTTCTCGTGTTTCCCTTAAAGCACTGCTAGAAAATAACAGAAATTCCAGTTTTACAATAAAATTCTAGCAGTTTCCAATCACAAGTAACTAAAGGTGCCGAAGTAGTAAACTTTGAAGCTAACCGGTATTAAGGAATTAAAAACGTCAAGAAAATTAGAATAAATTCATAGTTATAACAAAATTAAGTTAATTGAAATTAACTCTACAATTGCTAATTAATCGTTTTCATTGATCATTTATCATAACGTTTATAAATTTGTGAACATTTATTTTTTAAAACCGGATTCCAAAAGTTGTTGGTGCCGAAGTCGAAAACGTTCATTGGGAGCAGTTTCAAGACTCTTGAAATAATAAAAATTGGCCAAGTTCAACATCAAGAAATTTAAAAAATCCTGGCTTTGTAAGATCCAGCATGTATCGAATTCTGCTCCAAAGATCATACACTGGCGCAAAGATCGTAAGTAAACAGTCTTTAAATCTCATTTTGCTTCGCAAATTAAAGTTTTCGTCTTTAAATTCTTCTGTTTGCATCGATCCAAAAAATTATGCAATCAAAAAAAGTGATTTCAAGAAATGTTCGAAGTTACAATCAATTGACACCTGATTGAAAAGAATCTTTTGTTTATGTTTATTTTTAGACGAAAAACACGTCATCTTTAGTGCGTCAATATAGCAATCGGAACGTGCCGCCACTTCAACAAGCAGGATTTGGTAAATTTCTTCTGATTATTTCGCCTTTTGCTATCGGTGGTGGTGTCATCACTTATGCGAAATATGACAAGGATTTCCGTAAACTGCTTGAGAAAAATGTGCCAGGTATAGAGCCAGTATTAGAAGTTTTCATTGATGATGCAAATCCATTTGCGGACATCCAAAAAAAACTTGGCGAGTATCAGCAAAAGATTAGTGACACATCGTCATCCATCACGTCATCAGTGACCGGATTATTTGGCGGCAGTTCCAAGGAAGATCAAACAAAAAGTAAGACAGTTTTAATCTTCAAATAATCTTCATTTTTATCATTAACAAATTTTTAATAGAACCTGAGCCGGCAAAATTTCCACCAGTGACAAAAGGACCAATAATTCCTTCAGAACAAAAGTCAGTTGTATCAGCAGTTCCACCGCCTCCCATTTCTAAACCAGAACCAAAAGCACCTTCGAAATCTTCACAAACTCCTGTTTCAGCTACAGTTTCGACTCCTCCTCCACCTCCTATTAAAGTTGAAAAGACTGAAATACCGAAGAATCTTGTGGACCTGGAAAAAGCAGTTGAATCAGCTGCATCTCAAGCAATTAAAGAGTACAACAAAGCTGTGCTTATTTTGAAGGGCTACAATGAAGATGTTAAGAAGATTGTTGATTCGGCAGTTGAGAATATTGATATAAATGCATGGACGACTCTTAAAAACAAGACACTGACTCGTGATGCAGCAGTTGAAAAAGCTGAACAAGCAGCATTAGCAGCACGTAAAAAGCTCAATGATTATGAACAACAAATTGAGAAAAATGTTGCAGGAGTTGCTGGCGAAGTGAAAACAGCTCTAAAGCAAAGCATTTCAAGCTTCAACGAACATCTCAATGCAGCGAAAGTTGAAGTTTTAAAAGCTAAAGAGCTTGCTGGTACATCAGAAAACTACTGGAAAAAAGTTGAGTCGTCAAGAAATTATTTCGTAAGAGAAATTGAATCGCTTTTTGGAGTCAATTTGAACGAGAAGAAGCTTAATTTGTCGAAAGAAGAAGTCGACTTATTCCTTGTCAATGCCTATTCACATGTCATGGCTTATCAAAAAGAATTGCAAAAGCTTCAAACTGAAGGCGAATTAAGATTGAAAAGGGCACTTGATGCTGTTAAAGGATCAGATCAGACAGAAGCTGTTAAGGCTCAGCTTGAATATGAATTAGAAAAGGAAAGAAGAAACTTAAATATTCAGAATCAAGCGAAAGTAAGTTAATATTTTTTTCCTTTTTCTAATTTGTTAAAATTTTCATTTATTACTTTAATTGCAAGATCATGCGAATTAAAGCAGAAACAGAGAAAAATCTTCGGGATCAGTTGAAGAAACAAATTGAAGCACATACTGATCATTTAAATGATGCATTGTCAAATAAAGAAGCTGAAATGAAACGTATTTTTGCTCGTGAAGTTGATGAGAAAGTTGCAACTGAAAGAGCATCGTACAACACTCAGCTTGCTGTTATGCTAGGCAAAATGAAAGGAATGGATTCAGCTTTGAAAGGTAGGAATTTATTTAAGAAATGTGTAGATGACATGTGATGTTGACTAAACTTCTTCATTCTTCAAGTGTTAATTAATTATTTTTAAAACCTCTTAATATGAATTATAAAAGTGACACTTTATAAATTTTATAAAAATTCCAACGTAATGACGTTAACATAAATTTACGTAACTCTTTTGATATGCCTAAGTGTTACGTAAGTTTCAACATATTTACGTAACGAACGCACTTTTATGTTTCAAAAACATTTAATTTTCATATTTCTATTCATATCATTGAAACTTTTTCCTGTTTTCATTAACTAACATTTCACATTGCTTCAAATTGCTTCAGAAATTGATGAAACAATAAAAGGTAAATCTATATTTCATTGTGTTCTTCTTCTGTTCAATGCATGCTTACTTTGAGATTTATTGACGTTTAATATAAAACTTTCTATAACTCTGTATTATTCTTTCTAAAGAACGTGCAGATTTGGAGAAAAGCGCACTTCAAGCACAATCCCTTTGGGCTGCATGCCAAACACTCTGGTCAAGTGTTCGTGAGGGTCAGCCAGGAAAGTCGTGGCGTCAAGAACTTCGTCCATTAAAGAACGAAATAAAAGCTGTTGGATCTGCCGGTGAAGGTGATGAATTTGTAGCAGTAGTTATAAACACACTTCCAGAAACTGCTAAGGATCGTGGAGTTTTTCCTGAAGAAGCTTTACGAGAAAGATTCGCAAATGTCGATAAAGTAGCTCGCCGTTTAGCATTAGTACCAGCTGAAGGGGCTTCGCTTATTGTTTACTTCTTATCATTCATCCAAGGTGCTTTGATTGCTCGACCATCTGAAGCCATTTCGCAGGATGAGCTTAACAATAAAGAATTTGATTTCGGAAAATTAGACACTTACGAAATTCTTAATCGGGCAAGGTAAAAAGAAATTTTTTGACGTTGAAAATTTTAAAATTCATCAATTAATATTCTCAGATATTGGATGGAGCGAGGAAATTTGGTGCAAACACTCAAATACATGAACCTTCTACAAGGAGCTTCAAGGAAAGTGTCTAGCGAATGGATAAATGAAGCTCGTCTTCTACTCGAGACACAACAAGCAGTTAATGTTCTCCTTAGTCATGCTAGTGGAAATGGACAGAGATATTTATAAACTAAAGAAGAAAGAAGAAAAATGTTTCCCCTTTGGGCTTAATTAAAAGATTTCATTGACCTCACTTTTCCGACTTCTTAATTTGTTGAGTAATTAAGTTACTTTAGGATTTATCTTTGGTCGAAGCTTGTGAAGCTTCCAACGGTTGAATTAAATATATTGAGGGATTTTGGTCTCTTGCGGTTCAAGCGTGTAAGAAATTTTCATTCTTCTCTTCATCTTCTATTCTTCGTTCGGCAACAAAATGAAAATCGGTACAGAAGCAACGATAACAATTATTTATTCATGAGAAAATTATGCTGCAGCGTGGAAAATTTATGTTGCGCGCGTTCAATGACAGTCAGGTCGTTTCATTACGCGTTGCTGAAAACTTATCCAATCTTAATATTCATTGTACATATTTCAGGTTTTACAACAGTCATTCTCAACCTCTTTCGGCTCGCAGATTATTTTGCCTACCTTTTTATTATGTTTCAGCATGAAATTCATTGACACGTCTGAAAAATTGTGGAGAATCACTGATTATACGCATCAAAGAAAAGCGAAACTAAAAGAAAGCAAACTTTGATTGAATTCGTTAAAATTTCAGAACAAAGAAAATTACAATTAGATGATTTTCACCGAGATGACTACAACTCACGATTAGGTACATAAAAAGTAATTACAATTAAATCTCTGTTGGTTTTGGCTTATCAAAAGCTTTGCAGATTCATTAATAATTCATGAGACGAATTTTATTAAATAAGAGCTGCGGCATGACCACAATTTGACGGTTAATTTAAATTTTTGTTTCTTTTAATTATTCATTTAAACTTTTTAAATATCTGACGAAATAAAATTTCATTTTCAACCAACTTTGAATAGCGTTATTGTCATGCACGAGCTTTTTTCTGCTTCAAAAATTTATATTCCACATATGAAAAAGTAAGATAAAAAACAATGCTTCTTTGTTGCTATTTTTTTATGTCTTGAATGAATAATTCATTGATATGTACATATCTAAGAATGAACTTTTGTCTAGCAGAAGATAAGAAAATAAAAAGAAATTTATGACAAAGAATTTATAGCATTTCGTTCGGATGATGGTGAATTGGACTGAAAATTTAAATTTTTTAATGAGATTGAAGTCTCGTCGGTTTATTTTGACAAATTCCATTTTCGTTTCGATGAACGAATATTCATAAAAGATGAGAGTTTTCAGACCAACATCGTGTTCTTCTTTAAGTTAAGATGGTGCTTTTGTCGATAATTCAACATTTCTAAACATGTTCAAAGTTTGAACAAATCCCATCAGGAGAAACTTAAGGGAATTTAGGTTTCAAAGTTAAGAAACTGCTCAGATGACATATAACAGCGACAATTCTGTGTTTTACTTTTTAAAGAATTTCCAAAGCCTCGAGAGTTTAGAATGCTAATAGATCCTTGTCACTTTTGATTTTTTTTCATGTGAAATGTTAAAAGTCAAGCAAGCAAACAGCATTAAGCTAGTAAAATTTTAATCCTACAGAATACATTTCAACATGACACGACATCAATATTTAAGCCTTTGCTCGATCGAAGAAGCTTTTTCGCAATATTCATTTTGATTCGAAATTGTTTCATTCTGTAAAGCAGATTGATTCCGTTTTGAGATATTTTTCAGTGAATTTAACTGGAATCTGAGCTCAACTGAATTCGTTAGAACTATGAAAACATTTTCTCATCACTCTTTGTTTCCATTCCCTTTATCTCTGAGATTTTATATTTAAATGATTTTCTTTTTTTTAATACGAGTTCAGCAAATGGGAATTTAAAGTTGAATTAAACTTTCTAAAGTAAAACTTCTTCATGAAGTGTCTAGAATTTGATTGTAGATATATAAATGCACATTGCTAAATTTTAAATGGAATAGAAAGTTAAAAATAGTTCATTCGGTTTGTTGAAAAGTGAATTCACAATCCCACTTGAGGAACCATTAAAGGATTTCACTAATAGCCAAAATTAAGCTCTTAAGAAGTTATTTAGTCACTTGACTTAAAAGTCTCTTTGACAGGTTCAAATAACTTTAACACCTGTTATTGATTTTCTATGGATTTGAAGTTTTTTCACCGCAATAAATAAAAAAATTCTCCACTCAATGCTTCTTTTTATTTTTGTAAAAATGTTGATTCGAATCAACAACAGACAGACTTCTGATTTATGGGAATTTTATCGCGATGTCTAGGAAATTTATTCATTGAATAAGGAAGAGTAGAAAGAATATATTTGCCATTATTTTGAACCATAATAGCTCTCTTCCGACAACACTAACTCAATAACAATGAACATGATGCTTGATATAAAATGAAGCTGAAAAGTAGACCCAACTTGTTGTTATTAAATAACAATGTCAAGATAATGTGTTTAGTAAATTATTCAGTCAATCTGGTGCTTATTTAAATTTTCACCTGTTTGTAAAAAGAGTTTTCTTCAAAGATAAAAGTAATTTGTCATAAAATTATTTATGCTCAACGATTTAAATATTTTCTGAATAAATTACTTAGAATATGAATTAATTTCATTCAAAATGTCTTGGCAAAGCTGTATCTGTGAAACGATAAGATGAATCACAATTTCATCTGAATTTTAAACTCATTCCATTGAATATTTAAACACATCTAAATAAGGAAACTGAAAATGAAATTTTCATGAAAACACTGCTGAGCTGTTTAAAGTTTAAACAGATCGGTTTTTAGATATGATGAAAAACTTTCACCTGTTGGCTGTTTTAACTCCATTCCTTTCCACTAATATCCAGATATTTATTTTTCAAAATATCATATTTTATTTATAAGTTTCAAAACAAAAGTCCCAGCTTGGAGACTTCTGTCATGGAGAAAAAGTTTTTATTTGTACATTTTTGAGTAAGGGATGATCACTAAGGGAATTACAAGCGAGAAGATAAAAACTCAAACGTAAGTGAAAAGTATGCGAAACGAACAATGTAAAAGTTGAATCACGAATTACTAGATTTTCATCACGTCATTCTCATCTCAGCTGACACTTTAAGTGAATTGTCAGGCTATGACGAAGGGAAAAAAGAAAATAAAGTTTTCCTGTCGATTTTCCTTGTTGTCGTTTCGCATGACAATAATGATGGTCAAGTTAAGGAAATTTTCTTCATAATGGCTCATCTGTTAATACGATTTTCCTCAATTGCTTGTTACTTACAGAAAATGGCAACAAAGTCATTAAATTTAATGCAAAATGAATTATTACGAACCGGAAAAGACAAAAGGAAAAGATGCATCAATTATCAATATCATCGTCTGTAACAACATTATAATTCATTGTACAGCTTCTTAATTATGGTTCATCCTACGTCAGACTAGAGCAAAAACAAGTCAAGTGTTAACTTGTATTGATGGAAAATACTTCAAAGTGTCTATAAGTATCAATAAAAGATTTTTAGCAACACTGGAAAAAGTTTTTTATATTGATGCGTAACTTTGGTATTGCTTAAAAATGAGGTTCACAGAAGTAGAGTAGATAGTCAAAAGTACTTCTCTAATAAGGTTTGTAACAAGCGGCTGATAAGCACTGAAAGCAGGTTAAAGCTTGAATCGTGCACTCATAAATTATTCCTTTTCATTTTTCCAAATCTACTTTTAAATATTTTTTTCTCAAATATTTGACTGCTAAGAAACCACGACAAAGTAAATTACTTTGTTTTTTATTTGTCAAACGTGGTCAAACACTAAAGTAGTAAATTTAAATGACAAAGTTCTACAGTATTTAAGCTAGCCGTTCTCTGGTTTCTTCATAAAACTTTTCTTTTAGCTATAAAGTAGAAGGCTCAAATCAAACTACTTCAAATGGCGAAATCATTTTATTTCGGAATTTTTGTAATCATTTGTGGTAATATCCCTATTAGAGTCACATACATAGATACTAAACAAATAATATTTTCATCAATTGTTTAATATATTTTTAGTGCTTACTACAGTAAATCATGTAATTGCTGGAGGTGGACAACAATTTTCCTGTGCTGATTTTGAAATCTCTCCAGTGGCTTGTGATGGAATGTGTACACCACCTCTCGAAGTAACAGATTTTGGAGGAGGCGTTTGCTGTTGTGCTGCATTTTAATTCTGAATAATAAAGCTTTGAAATCAGAATTTAATTCAATCAAATAATTTGTTGTGGAGTTTATTTATATGACAAATAATGATCTTAAGAAGTTTCTCAAACACTTGCAGTAGCACGTTATTGTGAAACTCAAAATTTTAATTCGTTCCTATTTCAAAGTTGCTTTACTATTCGAATTAGAAGTCTTTAACACCAAATGGTCTTTGAAGTTTTAAAAACGTGGAAGAGTAACGGTAGAATGCACCATTTGTAAGCGTCTCAATCTCACGGTATGACTTAAAAAAGAAAATAATTGATGAATTTTGTACAGTCAGTCAAACGAAATTGAAACTGTCAATCATGTTCGATGTTTAAGTATGTTGAGTCATTCTGAAAACATTTTGAATGTTTTCAACAATTTAAACATCCTAAACCTTTGTCATTGTATGGAATTTCTTGTTATCAATAAGCAGACGTTCAAATATTTAATGACTTCGAAAAGGAAACAAACAAGGTTTGTATGCTTTCGTCTAACATAAAACCCTTTCAGAAATACTTTTCTTTGTTTGTTATGTATTCATTCAATATTTCTGAACTTCATGAAAGAATGTTCTATTGAGTTAATTATTAATTGAAACTTAAGTGAAAGAGTGACGATGAGAAAATATGTGAAAAAGCCGAGACGACGAGCACATGTGCTTTAATTTCGTTTAAATCTATCATGAAGTCTGTTAAACAAAAACCAATACCAAAATCTGACAACTCAACCAAAAAAGAACAAAAAAAAGGCTTTCAGTTGTTTCTAGGGAAATATTCGCTGGTAGCTGCTTGTGACAGCAGATGCTTCTGGAAAAAATGTTTGCTTTTTCAATTTGCAGTTGAACTACGATTTTTCTTGCTGATGAAATGAGAAAATTCAAACTTAATGATCTGAAATGTCTTTCAACTTTGAAATGAATCCATGCGAATGACTTTCACTGTTTCTGCTATCATATCAATTTTTCTGCGAATATTTTGCTGTCAACAATAAATTTAAATGTGATGGAAATATTCCGATTAAATAATTTTTTCCCAAATCAACATCAATTTCAATTCTAATCTTGTCACATGTCTGTTTAAAGGGATTTTAAGCTTTTCAAAATGACGAGAACAAAATAAAATGTTCGTCGTCTTAAAGCTCCAATTTATCTCTTTAATATTCTCTGTTTAAAGTTTTATACATTCCAAAATTTGAACTATGCTGCTATGAGGAAAAGTTATCAAAATATAAACTTGCATGTACACACTCAACATCAAAGCTGATTTTGCATCTTGAACTACACTTTGCTGTAGTAAAGTAAGTTTGTCTTGTTGATTTTGCGAAATTACAAGACATGAGAGAAATTTTAACGTGTCAAGACTCTCAAAGTTTAATAAAATATTTAACAACACAGTGTTCAGTAGAGAATTTACATAATATTTTATGAAAGTATGCCATCTGAAAACGCTTATATTGAACTTTCTGAAACCTTTTAAGTTTCGAATCTATAAATTTATCATAATTCCGACAGCTCAAAATTCTAAACTTTAATCTCATCTGATCAAATTCAAATTATGTTTTATTAAGAAATTAATTGAGTATAAAATAATAAAGACGAGTTTATTATGAATAGATATCAACATAGAAGTTCATGAGCTTTGTTTGTTTTGTGGTACAAAAGTTTAAACTCGTAAAGTAGATTATGCACATTAAATTTTCCTGAATACTTTAATGAAATGCCTCGACTCAAAGTTAAAACAAATAAAAGTTTTAATAGTTTCCTACTTGGTTTGATTGCAATTTGCAAATGAAATTACTAATGAACTTCTTCTACTCGGTATGATAATGTTGAAAGCTTCTGTTTACTTAAATAAAAAATATACCGAGTCATTCATTACAGTGAATGAAAGCTGCCGTCGCTACAACAACGTGTTCATTTGCCTTTATTCTATAAATACATGCAAATTAAAACAAATTAAATTATATAATGGATCTTTGAAATTCATTGTGCTGAAAGCTTCTTTCAACGTGACTTGCATGTGTGGAGAATAATGGAAAAAAGTGAAAACGTTTTTCTGAAAATTAAAAAAAAACTCATCAATAAGATTTAACGCTCAATGGCTTAGATTTGGATTACGTCAGGTGAGAAAAACTGCGTTAGAATTTTCCAGGTGTTTTGTCTCAAACGTTCATTTGACTTCATAAGAATATTTCAGTGTCGTTATCCTGTTCAATGTGATAGAAAAATGTTGTTTAAAGAGGGAAATTGATTAAATTCAAGAATTTTCTTCTAAAAATATTTTCTTTTTTCCAACTTCAAAGACATTTTCTTCC
Source organism: Clunio marinus (assembly GCA_900005825.1). NCBI lineage: Eukaryota > Metazoa > Arthropoda > Insecta > Diptera > Chironomidae > Clunio > Clunio marinus. The sequence continues at coordinate 131,405 of CVRI01000003.1, forward strand.
TTTTGAAATGTGAATTAAATTTGAAACATTTGGATTTGAGATAAATATAATGATGGAAATATGTTTTAAATTAAGATTGGTGTTTCCCACGATCCATTGAGGTTTCAATCATATAAGTATGTATATAAAAACATTAAATATTTGCTTAATGTTTGATTCAAGGAAATGATGTTCATATTTACATATCAATATCAATGTAGGTTTATGTTGCTTCATTCGCTATTATGTAAACATACATCAAAGAGCTTTTAAGAGTTTGGCAAGCATATGAGTTGTTATGTTTTCCGCTTCCTTTAACGATTCTCATCAATTCTAGCAAGGGAAAAAGAGGCCTTTTTAGCATGCTGAAGAGTTATGCGTTCACTTTTCCTTCATTTGTCATTCTAATCAAATATAAATCGAGTATGTTAAACGTTGACTGAAGTGAACAAAGGAAATTGGTCAGAATTAGATTTTGCTGGAATGAAATTTTGCCAACTAAAGCAAATAAGCGATGCTTATACACATGCTGAGGTTGCTATTAATGCTTAGTAATTTATATTTTCGGAAATATGTGAAACAATATCATAGAAAAAAAATGTAATTAATAACGTTTCTTTGATATTATTCATGTTCTTAAAATAAAAACGAGATTTGAATGATAACAGTTGAAACGAAGAAAATGTTACGCAACATTTTATTCCTGGGCGACGCTTTAAAAAAATTAAGGAAAAGAAATGAAAAATGGTCCAAAATGTTTTGTTTTCTTTTGGGAAAAAGTTTTCTTCAATTTGATTTGCTTTTGATGCAAGCTTGTCAGGAAACCTTGGCACGTTTTCATGCCCGAGATTTTATTTTCCATTGAAGAAACAAAAAGAAAGCTTATGTTCTTCTTCACTTAATTTATGACTCATAAAAGATGATAAAAGTGAACATCTGTTTGGCTGGAGTTATCATCTTTGTTGTGTGTTTAGGATTGTCGAGGTTTTTCTTTGTTATGTCAGTTTTTGCTCTTGCAATGCTTTCATCTATGCTATCGATCTTGTCTTTGAATGTCAGTGAAAGAAGAAAGAAAGTAAGAAAATCTCATTTCCCACCTACAATCTTTGCTTACTTATTCCCTTAATGTTCCCTCTTTATTCTTATTCTTCTGTTAAAAAGGTTTGCCTTCTTTCACTTTTCCTTTGCTTGAAATTAATGTAAGTGTTTGACCGTAAAAATATCGATTTTCTTTTTTAAACGTAACTCATGTTGGGATACTTTTTATGTCGTTAATGTTCATTCATTTCCGATTAAGTGAGGAAGACAGTAACAGTCAAGATGATGAAACATGAAAAGGTGAATAAGATTTGGACAATTTCCGCTTGATTATCACAATGAATGAAGGTCATTCGTTTAAGCTTCCTTACATGAGTTTTTCAATTAAGTATGCTTAATTGAACTTGAATTCAACGTAAATATTCAAAGCAGCAGTTTTAAAATAAAAATCAATAAATCAGAGCATATTTTTGAAATTGTTACGCAAATAATGTCCATTAGATTGAGTTCAGCTAATAATTTTCTCATCTGAAATCAATTTATGAAAATAAATATTGAATTATGCTTATCTTCTCGATAGTAACAAAATGATGATTTCATGACGACATTTATCCAGATAAAATGTAAAAATAATCAGAAATCGTTTTTATCTGTATGAGAAATATTTTCAAAAATATATTTTCTGCTTAAATACTGAAGACTTTTAAAGATGCAATCAATAACATGCAGTCTAAGTCTCTTAAGGATATATCGAAGTTCAATAATATATCTTTATTTCCTTAGTAATCATGTTGCAAGCATTCAGGAAAGTTATTTTTCCAATTTCTTCCTTATTGCTGAACTCATTTTTTTGTTTCTTTTGAAAAGCTTAGAAAAATATTTGCTTGAAACGATTTGGATGCGAAAGAAAAGAATCATGTTGCAAACAAAAATTCCACTTTTATGCTAGCGCAGCTCTAAAGCATTTTTATTTACCGGTAGAGTAAGGAAATTGGTACAAGGGCCACCCACCCTTCTGGCTGTTTGACAAAGATAATTCAAAGCTATTATGAAGTGGAACATGACATGCTTTTAATTGGAATGATGAATGAGTGCAATGTTTCATGAGAAATATTTTCATAGGTTTGAGTACCTTTGTGTTTCCTTTGCTACAACAATTGTTTGAGCAACTGTAGCAATGATTTATTTATATTTGAAACTGGGGACTTCTGTGTGAAACTCGTTGTCAACAGTTCAAAATGTATATTCATAAAGAATAAATGCCATCCTCCTCTGTACAATTTTCACATAAATAAAACTCGATGTCTGTGGCATTGTGTAACATTCACAAAGGCTTAATTGAAAAGAAAATTCGTTGTTGGTTACACTTTGAGGGAAATTGATGTCTGTTTATGACCAAGTAACGATTTGTAAATGATTCCAAATGTTAGAACGAGAGCAAATATATTGAATGTATTCAATATTGTTGATGCCTGTTAACGTCTGTGAAAAATAAAAAATTATGGTTTGTGGCGTTTAAAAAGTTATCTGAAGCGTTAACCTCTGTTTTAATTAAAATTATTAGTGATGTTTCTTTTGCGAAGGTCCAATTACTGACATGCAATTGTGAGTGAATATCGAAGATATTTCGAGTCAGCTTCTGTCTTTCAAGAAATAAAACAAGATGAATATTGAAATATATTGCAATAAAAATTTCGTTCAGTTGTCCATGCTAGTTTATTAAATTAGTAATATCAGCAAAACTGAAGTAAAGACCGGCCACATTCTTTCAACCAGTGATGGGCACAGTTCGGAATGGCATTCCCGGAATGGGACTGCGAGGGAATGGCATTCCGGACTGCCATTCCTTCTTGCCAACAATTTGTATGGCACAGTCCGGAATGGCAGTCCAGAATGCAGGAATGTGCTCATAACTGCTTTCAACTTAATGTCATCTCCATGATAGTCACATACATAAAGAGGTGGTACCAGATAAAACACTGTTTTTAAACATAATAACCCAATGCAACGTGATCACTGACGCATATATTCTCGCATAAGAGAAACTCGTCCTGGACCTGATGATGGTGATGACTGAAGAAAAGTTTCCAGAAATTAGTAAGCTGATCACTAAATTACTTGAAATTATTACTTCAAACTCTTCGACTATTATTTAAACAATAGCTGGAAAAGTTCTATCTGGGCCGAAGTTCTATTACTCCACACGACATTTCTTGAGGCAACCAATATTTATCATTTTAAATTGCCGCGATATTTTATCGGAACAAAAATGTGTCAACGGAATTCTGAAATAAAAATGGAAGCGCAATGGATGGAAAATTAATTATGTTCGACGATTATTCAGACAAGTTCTGTAAACAAATAAAAATATTCTAAATGAAAGTCAATGGATAAATTTAAATGATTTTTTATTTTGAACAGTTTCAAAAGAAAACATTTAATTATATGATTCAATTCAAATTTAATATTTATTTCAAGTTTAAAAATAATTTAACAATTCAATAATACTTTGGTAAAAGTCTTTCGATTGTTTCAGTCTTAAATTTAGTATCACAATTACCATTCATAAAAGCTTTTTCTACTGACATCCCATCGACGAGCTAAATATTTGTAAGCATCAAGGAAGATCAAGTCAAAGTCAGTGAAATTTTCTTTGTTCTGAATTTTTTCGAAAAAAATGTCCGAACTCTTCAAACAAATCTTCAATCGAATTAAGTTATTTAGAACTGAGTCTTTAGGTGGCGTATGTGCAGTGAAAAAGTTTGTTGAGATTGTTCTTAATTTGAGATTGTCTTGAGCAAGTGTATTGAAAATTCGTTGATCAATGCTATTCGTAGTGAAATGCTTTAAATTAGGAATGTTCTTTAAGATTGACAATTCACATGGTGAGAATCTTTCGGCCACCATATTTAAACTTCTAATTGAATGATTAGGAACGAGACTCAATTTATCAAGATTGGCGTATTCCTCAAGTCCATGTAAGGTGAGATCGTCCAAGTTGTTCATTTCGTTGATGATAACTTCAAGCACTTGATTTCCTAGGTGCTCCGTTATTTCAAGTTCTCTCATTGAGCTGCTTTGAGATTGCAAAAAATCTTTAAAGTTCTGCACTTGAAGGACGTTAGATTTTTCGTGGTGTAACAGCTCAAATCTTCCGACCATCAAACTTTCCAATTTGAATTCGATTTGAGAGAACATTCTTCGGTGACCGTAGAACATGAAGTCAAAATCTTCTTGATCGATGTAAAGCTGGAGATTCTCGATGTTTGCATTTTTGACCATTATCGAAATCATGTGATGAACTCTTTGTTTGAGTCTTATTGAATTTCCAATTCCATGATGCCGAACTGGTTCTGTCGCCACTCCAAAGTCCAAAAGTGTTGTAACATTCTTAAACGGCACACGATATATGTAGTTGCAGACGTTGATAAGATGAAGAACCTTCAGATTTGGAAACTGGATGTTAGACTCATACTCTTGTACAGCGTGACGGATCTTCACTGATCGAAGCTCTATCAGTTCAATTCTTGGTGAGACGAGCTCGAAGAAATTCATCAACTCCATTTCATTGCAGAAAGCGTGGTTGCTTAATGAAAATGATTTCCAGTTGAAGCTGCCCATGAGAAGTTTATGTTCCCGAGACAGTTGCCGATGTTGGTTGGAGTAGTTGCTGATACAAGAAATCGAGAGATGTTTGTATTTTCGTCCACTTGTTATCAATCTCACTGCGTCTTCAGTCTTGAAATCTCGTTGATAACAGACAAAATATTCCGAAATTTGAATTTTCATCTTGTCCATGCAGACTTCCGACTTGCCAATTGCTTTATTCCAACTCTTGCTGACCGTTGTTAGCTGAATCAGTTGATTTCCGGGGAGAAAACTGAATATTTTATCCATCGCTGCTGCAGGAAGAATCTTGACTGGGTCACGAGATTTAGTGAACTTTCTTTTCAACCACTTCGATACTTTCTTCGCTAAAACGACACAGAAGCAAGGCATTTTGATTGTTGATGTAAACTTTTTGAAAACTTTTAACTTTGAATATTTGAATAAAAATGTTTTAATTGATTTTCCACTTCTTTATAATTATTTATCAAAGAAGAATTTTTTCTTAATTTGCAGCTTTTATAAAAACTTTAAGAATGAATTTTTAATTTTCTTCTTTTGATAATTTTTAATGTTTCAAATTTATGAAAATTTTTGCTTTGAATATTTTGGATACTTTGAATCTAAATAAATAGAAATTATCGCTTTTATTTTTAACTTCCAACAACTGTTAACAACGAGTGTTAAGAATATAATGATGAATATTGAAAGATGCACCGACTTTTATAGTTTTCTGATTGAGCATAATTCAATTTTGCACCTCCTGAAATCTCTCATTAGCATTGATGTATTGGTTTTATGTGTACAATAAATGATCCTAATAAAGCTTGAATTGATATTTTGAAGTAGGGTGAAGGATCAAACGAAAGTGTTAAATGCGTTAGTGTGAGTGTGTGTATGTGTGTGTGTGGCAACATGCTGATGTTTTGTTTATTGGCAATTAACATTGAAATATTTTATTGACCTGAAAGATACCGCTTGCAATTTTTTTTGGGAATTCTGGAAATCCCAGCAGCTTTAAAGAAAATTAAATATTTTTAATCCTCCTTTACTTCATTCGATATGGAATAAAATGCTGGTTATTAATTATATATTTACCCATTGTGTTCACCAATACATTATAAATTATGAGAAACTTGATAATGCTTCTGTTTTAATACGCTTCACATGATTTTACTTATGCCAGGGGATGTTTTCTTTTAATCTGCATGTTCTTATCGCTTCAATCATGAAATACATACATACATAAATCAAATGATTTTAAAAACCTTCTAATGAAATATAAACTAAAGTATGTGTTTATGAGAATTATAGAGAAGCATTAGAATAATAAAAAAAGTAAGAAATCTTAAACTTTGAAGTTGTTTTGACAATATTTTCAAAATTACTATTTACAATGAATATTTGACATGTTTGAAGTGATTTCCAATTGATAACATTTCAAATGTTTCGAATGAGATCATCAAATGCTCCTCAACTCAAATACTCTTACGGAAATTTAAATGTTGAAGCTTTCTTCAGCTCTTAAGACTCTTCAATATATTTTCAAATCTAAGATACATATATACGATGAAATAATCAAGATTCTACACAAGGCTTCTCGATGCATAATTTGAAACATAAATCAAAAGAAAATTTATCTTTTTCTACGAGAATAGAGAAATTTATAGGAGAGAAATAAGAAGGAGGTCAGATAACTTCAATCAAACTCAAACTTTTTTGTTTTCCTTTTCTCCGTTGTCAATTTATTTCACATTTAGAAAAATCAGTATTCTAATCAAAATGAAGAAAGTTTGCTGAAATGAATACAAAGCTAAATTCTGATATCATAAGAAAGACAATCAGGATTGCTGATTTTTATAAATTAATTTCTCAGACGTTGTTAAACGATTAATAAGTAATCAGATGAAATATTAACAGATACATCAAACATTCGATCAGGTATTTCCATAATTAGCAAAGTAATTAGCATCAATAAATTTAATTTATCTTAATTAGGCTTTGCAGACAATAATGGAAATTTAATTTCCTAATTTTCCTAACTTAGAAACATGCTGGAAGCAATAAAACAGATGTTAATTATTTTAGAAAATTCCGTGAATAAATACCTTCACCGTCTCTTTCAAGTTCAATCGACATCTGAAAGAGGTTTTTGTTCCGTTTTCAGGTCAAAGCTTCCTAGAGAAGACGACTGTCTTTGACGGCATTGAGAATAATTTATCAATTTCTTTTAATGGGCTTATTGGTTCCATCTATATTTGTGGAATAAGCTGAATGGTATCAATATCAGCTTCTCATGTTGACGATATAAGCAAAAAAGTAATTCTTATAAGGTTATCGATCTTTTAAGATAAATTTTATTCACTGGAAAGGAAAATCAAAATCAATAAAGGCTTTTTTTGCAAATTTTTTCAGCGTCTGTATTCTTACAGTTTATGTTTGAATGACTTGTTTATATGATTGATGCTATTTGTGGTCGTCTCTAGAAGAAGATTTTATCAGTCTTATAAGACAATTTTCTAACCTCCCACAACATAATAAAAATTACATCAAATATTTCATGACAAACTTATTCAAATCGATTCTAATCTTTATTTCATTTTGATGAATGATTTGAAAATTCAATTTTCGAAATTGTTGAAATGAAAAAATATTTATAAGCATCAAATATTCAAAAGTTTCCTTATTGAAACCTGAAATGAACTTTCCTTGTTTGTTGTCAATGCCAAACTTAATTAAAACAGTTTTACTACCAAACCTTTTAATTATTGAAGCTATTGTAAAATAATTTTAACTCTTGCTGTAAAGAATAATAAATTTGTTGCATCAGTTCTTCATGCTTTGCGAATATAGAAGCTCGATGTTAGTTGCTCGTCCTCTCAATATATCAACTTTTTTTGCATTCTTCTATTCTGCTTACTTTCACGATAAAAAAATGTAATTGGAAATTGATACCATCCAAATCCAAATGTCAGCTTTTGTTTCGGTTGAACAAATAAAAAGGTTTTTCTAAGTTACAAATTGATTTAATACGTCAAGTCAAATTACAGCTAATTTATTTAGCAATAACATTTCCTTTGAGTATCACATGGATGCCAAAAAGTTTTATGGGTCAGTTATTCGCAAAACAACTCAAAAAATACAACGAAGGATTGCGAAACACAAAAATTGTTTTGCATTCCACAAATTTTACTGTTTCTAAATGTTCAAGTTTACGGCTATTTCAAATGTACCATTAGATACAACTTTGATAATTTATAAGGCATAAAAAGGGATTAAGCTTAAACATGGAGATGTTTCTGAAATTTACGTGACGCATGTAGATTTCATATGTTTTAATATGAAGACAAAAAGCCTTAAGGTCTTCAAATAAAGAGATTGAATTCCCAAAACAAAGTTTTGGACGTAAGCAGGCTAATTCCTTGAGTTGTAGCATACTTCTCTTCCTAAATATTTCATCTTAAAAGCAGTTGAATTATATATAAGCTCATCTCAATCTACAAACGATCGATTACAAAATTTTATCCAATCCAGTATGATTTGAAAACGAATCACACTGAATGAAAAGTTAAATATCAATTACATATGTAGGTGAAGAAGAATTAGAATACTTATGAAGTGTAAGAAGAATAAGGATCAGTTGGAACAATAAATAAAACATGACAGTTAAACTTATTTAAAAGTTACTCCATTTACTTTCATTAAAATATTTTTGATTACATATTTTCAAAACTAATCTGAATAATTTTCGAATTATTTTTTTGTCTCATCCATTTTTATTCCGGAATGCCGTTGACACATTTTTGTTCCGATAAAATATCACGACGAAATAAAATGATAAATGTTGGTTAGCATATTAAATGTCATGTGGAGTAATAAAACTCCAGCCTAAGTAGAATTTTTGCATCTGTCATTTAAATAACATTAGAAAACTTTGAAGTAATGAAATCCCAACAGCTTCAAACGATTTCGATTAAATAAAGCCTTTATTTAATCGAAATCGTTTGAAGCTGTTGGGATTTCCGGAATTTCCAAAAAAAATTGCAAGCTGTATCTTTCAGGTCAATAAAATATTTCATTGTTAATTGCCAATAAACAAAACATCAGCATGTTGCCACACACACATACACACACACACACTAACGCATTTAACACTTTCGTTTGATCCTTTAGGTACTTCAAAATATCAATTCAAGCTTTATTAGGATCATTTATTGTACACATAAAACCAATACATCAATGCTAATGAGAGTTTTGAGGAAGTGAAAATTTAAATTATGCTCAATCAAAAAACTATAAAAGTCGGTGCATCTTTCAATGTTCATCATTATATTCTTAACACTCGTTGTTAACAGTTGTTGGAAGTTAAAAATAAAAGCGATAATTTCTATTTATTTAGATTCAAAGTATCCAAAATAATCAAAG
>CVRI01000003.1:141591-269004 GCA_900005825.1 Clunio marinus
AAATATGGTGGCGGAAAGATTCTCAACATGTGAATTGTCAATCTTAAAGAACATTCCTAATTTAAAGCATTTCACTACAAATAACATTGATCAACGAATTTTCAACACACTTGCTACTGACAATCTCAAATTGAGAACAATCTCAACAAACTTATTCACTGCACATACGCCACCTAAAGACTCAGTTCTAAATAACTTAATTCGATTGAAGATTTGTTTGAAGAGTTCGGACATCTTTTTCGAAAAAATTCAGAACAAAGAAAATTTCACTGACTTTGACTTGATCTTCCTTGATGCTTACAAATATTTAGCTCGTCGATGGGATGTCAGTAGAAAAAGCTTTTATGAATGGTAATTGTGATACTAAATTTAAGACTGAAACAATCGAAAGACTTTACTAAATTATTATTGAACTGTTAGATTATTTTTAAACTTGAAATAAATATTAAACTTGAATTAAATCATATAATTAAATGTTTTCTTTTGAAATTGTACAAAATAAAAATTTATTTAAATTTATCCATTGACTTTCATTTAGAATATTTTTATTTATTTACAGAAGTTTCGGCAACTTGTTACTAAATAGATTCATATTATAAGATAATAACAATAATGAATAATCTGGAAAATATTCTGCTGAATTTTTGATAAGGTAAGTAGGAGATAAATATTTTTATATTTATGGAAGAGTTTGAATTTTATATCAAAAACTTCTTGGCGACAGAGTATAATGTTGCAATACAGTGGACTTTCTTTATAAGAATTCTCCTTATAAGTAAAAAGCTCTTTATAAGCCACACACTCATATTAAGAAGTAATGTTAAAAAAAGTTCTTTAAAGTCCTTCAAAATTCTTATAAAGAAAGTTCACTGTATTAGGAATTCTGCTAAACTGAATTTATTATTATGAAAGTTAATTAATGAAAGAATTCCCTAGTGAGGATGTAATAAAATGTAATATAAAAGATTAAGTCATATAATCGGCCATTTCTCATTATCATTTTGAAGATGATGGCCATGACGTCAGTTATGTTAAGGTGTGCCTGAAATTATCAGCAGAAACACAAAACAGCTAAAGAAAGTTTTTTGATTTTTGAAATTTTATTCAACTTTTTCATCTAAAAATTGGTTTGCGAACAATCAGATAAGTGAATTTGGTGACCTTCTTTCATGCAGCAAAATATTCATTTACAAGGATATTAATATCAATGTGCTAACTTCAAAAATATTCATGTTTTCTATTTTCAGCTTCGACTAAGGAAGATGCTTTAGTTGTATCAATTTTAGGAAGGAATTTTTTAAAATTTATTACTTTTCTTTGTCAATAATTCTTTCAATTTCAAATAAATTAATTCAGAAAATGTTCATTTTCACAATATTTTGATGATTTTTTTTATTATACGGTTATCGATTAAACTTATAGCAATTCTTCATAATCTCCAAATTACATATGGAGAGACGACATCCTGAACAATCAGCTAACTGTACAATCCACATATTTGTTTTAAACATTCTTGTAAAATTTTGAGTTTAAAGAAAGTTTTTATCTTAAATACTAAAACAAAGAAAGACGATCTGACTAAATAATTGATTAATCTCAAGCAGAATAAATTTCTTTTTAGTTCTAGCAACAAAAATGATTTGAATTCTATCCAGACCTCCAAAATTGATAAATAATTTTATCCAATTAACAAGCATAACAAATAGTTTGAATGATTAAAATCTGAGATAAGATTAATGATTATTAAACATAATTTGAAAAAGACTTTTCTTTTTCTCATAAAATGCTATAGGAAGACTGAGCGAATATTTTATATTTATTAATAAGCTAAATTTTCTGTTTATTCTTTATTCAATTAGCAGATACTGCATAAAGTAGAATATTCCCAATTTTAAATATGCACTTAATGAAATCAATAATTATCTAATGAGTTGTGCTGGTTGTTTCTTCAAGATTACAATCTAAAGATTTAATCGTCAAATCGACTAAAATTTGAAGCTTTTAAAAACTTCGACGAAAATGAAAAGAAAATCTCAAATCGGAGGTTAAAGATTTTTCATGCTAACTCGTTATATCTTTTTAAGTTCATAGGATTAATTATTTTGTAGTAAAATGAAACTGATAAAATACTTAAAAGCAGAATCTTGTTGTGCAACATATCTACGAAAATTCATTTTCATTCTTTTATAGACATTAGAGAATTAAACATTTTATGAGTTCTTCTTTTCATTCTGACTTCACTTAACAAATGAAATGATCATAAAAACTAAAAGCTTCGAGGATGTTTCAACATTTGGAAATATCATTAAATATTTTAAGTTACCCTCACAACAAATATTTTAAGATTTTAATTCCTTGTGCATTTCTCACATATTTGTTCATAAAACGAACTTTAACAGAAAAAAATTAGGGCATACATACATTCATTTCTATTATCCATTATGATTTATGGATGTATGAACGGCACGAGCTAGAAAATGGAAAAAGCTTTTAAATTTTTAACATTTTTACAATGAAATTAGTTTTGCATTAAATATTTTTACAGTTGTGGTTTCTATTAATAAGTAAGCAGCATAAAATTTATGAAGTTTTAGAATATATTGTGATGATGTGTATCTTTTTCATTTTATCAAGAACATTATTTAATTTTTAATATCATTTAAAACATCAAAAAATAAATATAATTGAGCATTTTATTTTACTTATTAATCTTCAAGCTTTTGAATTTTATTTTTATTAAAAATTAATGAAATTGAAACCATAAGCGATTTAACAAAAATTCATTCTAATTTTCTTTATCCGATTTCTTATATGATGCTAAAGAGATGTCCTACTGAATACAGAAGAGCGGTTGCTGTTATAAGATGCTTAGAGATGGAGACGATTGTCGATTCATTGCAACCATTCTCGTTACAGCAATATGTGCTCGTATCCCAAACCTCTGTAATATATTAATAACGAGAAAAGAAAGGGTGTTACTACACCTGAATAATAAGATTACGCCGATAAAGATGATTTGATTTCATAACTTTTTTTTGCGTGATTCTTTCGTTGAAAGTTTTCCCATGGAAATTCAGGTTCAGATTTCTTAAAGTAAAGAATATGATAAGAAGTAAGAATTATCTTATGACAATACTGACTGAAATCTGAGCCTGCGAACACGTTTTGGAAGCTTCATTTAAAATTCAAATACAATGTTAGGCATGGAATATTTATTTGAGAAGAGCCATGGCATGGATATGAAAAGGTAGATGTCGGAATCCGTAAGTCTGTTCTTGTCATTTTTGATTGCTTCCTCTTAAGGTTACGTTATGTTATAAGTTTCAATGACATATTTCCATTAGTCGTTCTTAATTTCTCGCATGACTTTACTTATGACGTAAGATTTTGTATGTGAAATTTTTCTTGAAGTCTTCATTCACTTGTTAAATGTACGTACGATGTAAGATAAATCTTTATCACGTATTATGAAAATTGAAAATTGTAAACTTTCCTTCTGACGTTTTTTTACTCGTTTTCTGTCTATTGAGTTTACTCATTTCATTTTACCAAGGGGATGTGATGTAATAAAAAATGTTACAATGTTAGTGACGGGAAGTTTAACTCGTAACTTTTCCCTTTCACGGAAAACTGAAGAATTGTAAATTTTTTTTTTATAGGAATTGTGAGTTTTTGAATGCATGATAATAGAATTAGAAGACAGATCGAGTTTCATTCCAAATGTCAAATTAATTTAGCATTTATATAATCTAAATATGTTTGCATTGGATGAATGCATATTGTGACATTTCTAGTGTAATTATATCCTGTAACCAGCAGCATTGTCTAAACACAAATGGATATTACAAGCATATTGTCACAAGATAATAAAAGAAACATCATTTATGACCATATTTAGATCTGTTTACAACTTAATGCTAAAATCATTTCCATGTTTCATAATAAAACAACAATTCATGTTTCAAAGATTTGAATAAAGCTTATCTGTAATTATCATAAAAACGGCAGCATTAACATTTTTAAATTTCTTCTTCTTTTACCTTTTTCCACACACGTTGCAACACAATCCCGTACAGTTGACAACTCAGATACATATTTCTGGAAAGAATATAAAAGTGAAAATTATTTAAAGCATTTTAAATTATACAAACATTCATTCATAATTCAAGGAAAGTGCTCTCGTGTTGAGTATTCCGGAGACGTTTTACCGGATATTAAAATGAGAAAAGCTGTTTTCGCTAATTAAAAGTCAACATTGTGACTGTAAATGAGATGGGAAAAGTAATCCTTTTCCTCGTAATGCCATCCAATTCACTCTAAAATTTCATGGTTTATTAGATATTCTTTATTATTCAGAGTTGTCATTGCCTTAAATTTTAACAACCTGATTCAACAGAGAATGTTTGCTAACTATGACATAACAGTTGAGCTCACGTAGAGTTTCAGGTTTAAAAACCTTTTTTGAGGTAACATGTACGTGGTTTTCTCGTTAATAAAAACTTTTCTGAATAATGTGTTAAAACACGGTGAAATTCGTTTACAATTAATTAACAAACACTTTTTCATTTCATTCATTCAAAATGAAATTTAAAACCAACAATTCCAATGCTAATTCTTTTTGTGTTTTCTACTAAAAAAAAATATAAAAAAAATTCTACCTTAAGCCATAAATCATTAGCAGTTTAGCAGCTTAATGGTTAGCTCATTGCCAATAAAAAAATAAACCAAAGAAAGTTTGGCAGGTGCTTTCGTCTCGTCATCTCTCATTTGAAACATTGAAACTACATTAGGAACTCAATTTTTTTCTTCTTTTCAACGCTCTCAATGCCAGAGAAAATAAGTTTGGAAAACTTTAATTTTAATAAAGTTTTCAACATTCAAAACCAAAACATGAAAATTGTTTTCACATAACAAATGATGCAAATTTTTGGTTAGCTTTTCATTGTTCCGGGTGAAAAGTTTGAAAATTAAAAAGAGACAAAACTTCTTGTGAAGTATGAAAACGAACCCCAAGCAATCAAATTACAATTTTCTAAAATGACGTAAGCAACTTTTGCTGATGATTTCATCCTATGAACACAATCACAGTTTGATTATTATTCCTGTTTTGTAGATACAATAAATCGGAAAAAGTTTTAAGAAGTAACAAAGAAAAAACGAGAGAATAACATGAGAAGCTTAGACAAGGGTCAATCTTATATCCTTTCACTCGAACGAGTATTTATTTGTATAAATATCATGAGAAGCTTCCCAGTCCCAATTCAGAAGAACTTTCTTTTGAAAAAGTATCTTTTCCGTAACTTTATTATTTGAAAAGTTCTTTTCCAACAATATAACCATTCCCAATGTGCATTGGCTTAAGTCGCTTGGAGTCGGGCGTACAATTCATACGTCCCGGGTTCGAACCCCGACTTGGTCATGAGGTAGAGTGAAGTTTAGATACTTCGGCCCTTTAGTATAAATATATACAGATAGTTACTATTAGTAACAAGTGGGGAAATGGCTACAAGCTCAAACCACTATAAATAAGTTGAATCAAAAAAAAAAAAAAAAAAATTCCAACAATATAATTTAAACGAATTGTTTTTCTCATTTCACTGTCAACCAAAATCATGAAATCTCAACGAATAAGAAGCGACATTGTGGAAAACTTTTTTCTTATGCTGTAAAGTGAGAAAAAATATAGTTTTAGTCCCTCGGTCTACAATAAAAGCTTCCGTCATAAAAGTAAACGATTCTTCTGTTTTTCGTTTTTTCCTTAGAGATAAAAGCGATTATCTTCAGTTTCGCTTTTTTATTTCTCACAGTTTTCTTGTTCCTTCCTTTTTTGTTTTCTTTTTCGTCTATTAACGTCTCCTTAGAGGTTGCAATGTAACAGCCTTATTAAACGATATTTTTTCTATTATCTCCACATGATATCGAGTTAGTTTCTATTAGTAAGGTTGAAGTTTAAGATTTTTTTTCGTGTTGGGGTTGATGTAGGAAAATGTCGGAAAACTAAATAAATCTACTCTTGAGTTTTCACAAAGTAATGATCACAAATCTTGAGCTTCTGTTCTTTATTTTTTTTTATAATTGCAACTTGCTACACGAGTCTTAAGACGTAAAGCTTTAAGGGTATTGTGAAGAAAAGTTTTCTTTTGAATTTCTGTTCAAAGAACTTTTAAATAACAAGTTTAAATCATCAAACTTAATACATTGGATCCCTGCTAATTGTTAACAGCTTGCTCTCAAAGAACCTTTAGAACCTTTCAAAATTATTTATGATTATATTAGAAAGAAAGTATGTTAAGAAATTTATAAGAAAATCGATAAAACTGGAAATTAAGGGAGCTTATTAAGCTCTGAATAGGCTTATTTAATTCGTGACCGAAACCATTTTCTTCAGTCTTTGTACAAACGTTTCCGGAATGTTATTGCCTTAAATTAGCCTTCCACTTTTCATCTCGTTATGTCAAAAGCTTTTTCGCAATGCGCTGTTATTATTATTGTGGAGTTTGTCGGTAGACTGAGAAAAGAAATGCTTTGGCATATGATACCATTAATAAAATTAAACGACGTAGAAATAATTGTATGGCGATTCCCTAATGTAGAGTTCGTTCGTAGATGTTTTATTGTGGAAATCTTAATGTTTCCACTATGATTAACTTCAAGTGACACTGTAGTGTATTGGTATTAGTGCGAGTACGCTCAGTAATTGAGGAGTTCAGTGAGTGAATAAATAAGATACCGAACGGACGTGTTATGAAATCGCGGGAGAATAATTAATTATTTGTCCGGTATCCAGTTGTCTATTATTCATAAATACGGCCGACCTTTCAAGACATTACATTTGGTGTCAGCGGTGGCCATTTATTACAAAGAAAGAACCCGAAAATCGCGTGGAAAAAAGTTTTAATTTTTCCTTCAATAGCGTCGATTGGTTAAATTTGTGAAATTCGCGGGTTAGTTCGGAATAAAAGTGAAAGAAAGCTAGAGGAAAAGCATAAGAAGGGATCATAGGAAAAGTGTAAGTAGTGAAAGCAGCAAAAAAACCGGAATTTTGGTTGCGAAAATGAGTTTTCGAGAAAAACTTCGCAGCGTCGGTTGTAATTCTGAGAAATCGAATGCTTTGACATGAAATTTGAATGTGAGCTTTGACAATGGATTTTGTAAGCAGTTTTGTAATGAATTTTGACATGAATTTTGACATGAACTTTGACATGAGCTTTGACATGAAATTTGGCTTGAATTTTGACATGAGTTTTGTAATGGATAAATAGCAGTTCGGCGAGAAGTTTGGAGTTGATTTGATTTTGGTCAAGATGCAATGAGCAGCCATTTTGACTTTCGAGAGATTTGCAATACATTAAATACCGATTGCATTTGTGTTGGTGCAGAAGGAAAGATTCGCAATATATTCCAATTGCGTCAGTGTTAGTAGGAAAAGAAAAATAAAATGAAATGTGAATAAGTTGAATGTTGCTCGAAAGAAATTTGGAGTGATTTTGAAAATATAAAATTTATTGTATAGGAATTGAATTTTGAAATAAAAGTGAACATCGAACGTTGAGGTTTCAAATCAAGAGATTTCTCTTGAGTTATACTTTGAGTTTTGGCATGAACTTTGTCTTTAATTAAATATATAATTTTGAAATGAAATTTGTTCAGGAATTTTGACTAAGAGTTTTGACAGAGGGCTTTGAAATGAGATCTGGAAATTAATCTCGCAATGAGTTTTGAAATGAAGTTTGGCTCATGGGACTTTGAAATACATCGTTTGCTATTGCAGATGTTTAGAGCAGAAAAGAGAAGTTTGACCGCATTTGACTTTTGAGAGATTTGTTCCGAAAGTGGCGATGATGAGAAAGAAGATGAAATCACAATATCAGACTCTGATGGAGAAGACATTTCAGTGGACGAGCCTCCACTTCAGGATGAATCTCATTTCAATTGTTCAACTTTATGCAATCCTGATGAAAGTGTCAGCGACAAATGTGAAAGTGACACAACTTTGAATAGATTTTTCAATAATTCACCGTCGATTAAGAATCCTGATCATGTTGTGACACATTCAGTGATAAGAAGAACGAGAACCATCGAAACTGTTGAGAAAGACGTTCGAAATTTGAATGTTGGTGCATAAGGAGAGATTTGCAAAAGATTTCATTTGCGTTGATGTTAGTGCGAAAAGAGAAATTTGAACACATTTGAATCTTACTTAAAGAATTAGACCGGTGGACTTTCTGCTTAAGAGTTGAGTTTTGAATGAATGTTTGGAATACATTTGCAGAATGAGTTTTGCTACAAATGTGAATTTAAAATTTTGACCGAGAGTTTTGAAATAAATGCTTGAATGGATTTTCTTTTAATTGAGTTTTGAATTTTCAAATGTTGGAAAAAGAAACATCACGAATTTCAACAAACGGGAGAAGAGGCAACGACTTGAAGATTTGTTTGGTGATATTTATGATATTGATGTTGATGATGTTTATGCGAAAAAAAAAGAAAAAAAATAGAAAAAGAACGAGATCGAAGCGACAAAATGATTCTGTAAATTTGCTTGTGGATAAATATTAAACGAGATGTTGTGAAGAAGACTTTCAAGCCTGGTCAACTGAATAGTTTCAATAATAAAACAAGACGGTTTTGCAGAACGGAGAAAATTGCTTTGAATGTCGGTAAACCTGGTAAACCAAAGACGACTCTTGCTCATGTCAATGATCGTCATGCTGGTTATGACATTGGTGAGATGAACACGTCTGATGATTGCACTGTTGATAACTTTCAGCAAGCACTTGAAACAAAAGCTTCAAGACACTTTGGATTTGACTGAAGTTTCACTTAACAATGCTCTCAATGGAATCACGCAAAACTATAAAATTTACAAGTGTAGTCAATCGTCATCATCGAAAGAGCAGAAGGAAGATTTGTTAAATGATGATTACATTCACGAAAAGCTTCGTAAAAAAACAATTGATGAGATTTGAGAGCTGTTATGACATGTGGGATTCGAGGCTTCGTTTTAATCTGTATGAGTATGATGGAACAAGAGCAACTCACAATTGATTATTTTTGAATGGAAGTGATTCAGTGAAATGGACAGAAAATGAAAAACCAGAAGTATTAAATTCAAAACCATTCGAAAAACTTTGCTGCTGCTTTTATTCTAAATTATTTCATAGCTGGTGAATTTTTTGACGACACAGAGAAGAAGTTTTACAAAGAACTTGGTGGAAATTTCATCTTTAATTGAAATAATTGACAATCTAAGTGATGATGAATTGAAACGTGATGCAAAGCTTGAAGGGAAGAATGATATTGTTAATGGAATCATAAAATTCTCAAGACTTCTTATCGCTCACAGTCTGAATGTGGAAAATATTATAAAAGATTTGGAAATGTGTCGTTTGAAGATAATTTTGCGTGTTATTCAAATTTCAAGTTGCAATGGAAAGATGAATGCTTTGAATGAGATCAATATTGAGTTATGTCAGTTATTATCCACATCGTCCTCAAAGATGGACAATTGTGGCTTTGTGCCGATCAAGCAAAACAAATTTGGCAATGTTTGGCTGTTAATGCTGCTTTTCCAAGTGACCGTGAAGAATGCTTCCGTTGGTTTGGAAAGTTGATGGGCGATGAACCAGATCTTGATCCGGGAATAAATAAAGAATTCTTTGAAATGAATATCTTACGATTAGATCCACAACTTTTGACCGAAAGTGGCATAAAATGCTTTGAGCGATTTTTTAAAGCTGTTAATTCTAAAGAAGAGAAACTTAAAGCAAAACATCGCGGTTATGTGATTGACGATGAAGATTTAATTGGAAAAGATTATTTATGGCAAGTGATAACAGTGAGTGGTGAAGAGATAGCTTATAAAGCCATAGAACTTCTTAAAGAAGTTTCAACAGCATTTGGGCCTCGTCTGCAGGAAAACATTGGAGAATTTCATGAGAATTTCATCAGCGATTGTTGTGATAAAATCAAGATTCTTACGACAACATAAGTGTCATGGGAAAGGCAATGAAAGAGTCAACAAAAGATCATCAAGAGCTTGAGAATCGTCAAATGATTGAAGCTGATAAAATTTGTCGAATTCTTCGTGTGATGCAAGAATATATAAAAGAATGTGATCGTGTCTTTACTGGTGAACGTCAAAATCTTAGCTTAAGTCGAGCATCGTGTGATAAACACATTTGCTTATACATTCGCTTTCAAACAAATGGACGTCAATTGGAAGATATTGAAGTTACAACACATACAAACGAGACTGTCATTTCATTTAAGAGAAACTTATTGAAGAGATTGAAAGGATCATCTATCAATAACATAAAAATTGATTTGTTTAATAACAATGGTGAATTAATTGAGATAAGTGATGATCGTCATCCATTATCAACATATAACATTCGAGATAAGACGGTAATAAATGTAAAGCTATCACCAATGGGGACAGCATTAGCAAGTTCACCTGATAGTTCGAGTGATAGTTCAACAGGATCACCACCAAGACCATGTCCTGATATGCAACGACCAGAATCAGAAGCGACACTTCCTGGCGTCATCCTCTCGTCGAAAAATCAATATTTGGAATTTTTCCTTAAACTTCATCAACTGGTTCTTTTCAATTGATAACAACACCGAGTGAATTAGGAAATTATGACGGAATGCCAGAAACTTTGGACTTTGTTGTTTGTAAAGAAGCTTTAGAAGTTTTGTGCTTTAGTCTGGTGCTGAATCATCATCAACATTTGCGTCAAGTTGAATGATCGTTTGAAAAAACAGGAAAGTATTCTTCTTACGGTTGAATAATCGAAGATTGTTATGAACATAAGAAAACAATAAATGAGAATATCGATGAATATGTCGTCATGGTGTTGACATCATATTAAACCTGATAACTTAGCAATCCTTTCGGCAAGGAGAAAATTGTTTGTCGAAGAAATAAGCGAACGAGATGTGGTCGAGAAAATGCAAGGTAGAGAAACGGCTGATATTGAGAGGCATGCAAAAATACGTCAGAGCAGGAGGAGGCATTGGCAGAAAGAAATTTGCGGGATCGAGCTGAGATGGAAGCGCCTGGAAAACTTGCGTATATGACAAAACTTCAAGATTAAATGAAATTTTGAACAAAATAAGCAGGAGGGGAATGTAGTGTATTGGTATTAGTGCGAGTACGCTCAGTAATTGAGGAGTTCAGTGAGTGAATAAATAAGATACCGAACGGACGTGTTATGAAATCGCGGGAGAATAATTAATTATTTGTCCGGTATCCAGTTGTCTATTATTCATAAATACGGCCGACCTTTCAAGACATTACAGACACGTTATCGAGTTACTTACTCTCGGATACTTATGTGCATGTGATAGGCGAAGATTAATCGCATCAGATTATCTACCCGTTGTCTAAAAATGTTGTCTTCAATAAGAAATGAGTATCATAAATTTGTCAATCGATCAACTATCATGTACATAAATCGATAAGAAGGATCATTATAAAGAGTTGATATAAGAAAAATCAAATTGTCGTCTATTGAAAATCTGACATTTATGAATAGATGTAGAACATAAGAAGCTTTGGGAGAATTCAACGATTTATGAAATTTATTACAATGGATTTTTAAGAGATTTTATTTTAGTCAATCAAATCCTTTCATATCATGCATAGATTTAAAGTAAAGTGAGAAGTTCATAATTTAGATTCGTATCTCGATAAATTGGGTTGAAATTTGTCAAAAAGATTTGATTTCTTACTTTGACTGAATCTTTAATAATTATATCTTTACAATCTCGAAATTTCTATGATTAAGCTAAGAAATGAAAATCCTTCCCTGGAGGGAAATTAAACGAGATGATCAAATTATTTATTTGTAGTTATGAATGGAATAAACTCTTAGGAAGGGAAGATTGTTTTATGAAGAATTCATTCATTTTCGAGTTCATCGCAATCTGTTATAAAAATTAATTGGATTGAAAAAGCAACTTTTGCTCTATTTGAGGCAGTAAAAGATATTGGGAGATAAACGTATTTATATCTTTAATATCGTCTACGAAGCATTATCTTATTATGTTCAAAGTCCTCTTGTAAAATTATTTTCGTTAAATTGTGTACATTACAAGTGCAATAAAAATTCTTTAGCATCGGGAACGATAAAATCTTCAATAAATTGATGATTATAGCGGAATAAATTATTGCTACAATGTTACACATTTAATAACAAACGTTTAAACTACATTGTGCCTTGCTTTGTAAATTATTAGATCAGTTTATAACATAAGCTTTGAAGCACATTCATATCTTATGTATTTATAATAAAATTATTGCTTATTCCCAGACCCATAAGTTTGTATGGTTGCAATGTGATTATTTGCAAACTACATTAGATAACATCATCACTTGTTGTTTATTGAATATTTGTGAATCACAAATATTTGAATTTTCATCATCAACAACACACATTTCCTTAATATTCGAGATAATTGATTTTATTTAAACCTTCCTTTATCTAATCCAAGTTTCAAGGATCAGAGTTAGATTAAAGTTTTCATTCTAACATTAGCAAGAGAATCCCAAAATTTTCAATTTATAGGAACTAATTTGAAGTTAAAATATGACGTAAATTCAATTAAAAATGTCTAACGAACGAATTTATAAATTACAATCCCAACAGATCACAAATCTTCCTAAATCTCTCGGTTGAAGCCTAAATGAAGGTCTAAGTGGAAAAGTAATTTAACTTTGGGGAAGAAATATGAGCGAAATAATTGACGATTGAAATAGGTTGAAAACAAAATTCATTTCATCAAAAGATGATTTTCCTACAGCATAATGAAAGTTTTTAACGCTTTTAGATGTAGGTTAAGCAATTATGTCACGAAAAAGTCCAATTTATCATAATTTCCATTTTTTTTAATTCAGATTTTCTTTTCTTTACGCTGCTTTCATGTTTAATATTAATTTTGAAGATTTATGCGATTCGGAATATTTTGAACCGCTGCGAGACAAACACAATATTCAGACATTCCTTTTTGCGTTAAGCTTTTGTGGTTTATGACGGAGTAAAAGAAAATTACTGAACCATTACACGAACTTGCAAGAATATTGAGATTTTAAATCAAACCTTTTCATTTACATTGAATTGTGAGTGATGAATATTTTGTTAAGCTCGGCGAGATCTTTCAGACTCAAATACTTTTTTAATACACGTCATGGTCGTTTCTTCCTTTCAACATAATGATTCTGTTTGAAATGCCTGAGTTTGTCTTTTATTATTAATGAGTATTTTTCAATCACTCATAAAAATGATTAATGAATTTTTAAAAACAAATAAATCTTACATTTCTATGCTTCTTATTTTCTCCTTTCTTCAAGATAAATAATAAAACAATAAAAATTATTTATAGAGAACTTTCCAAAAACTTTTAACTTTTCCTGAATTGTTGATGTGTATAAGGAGCGACCCTTGAAGAAATGAGGAGATTCAATGAAATCTGTTTCATCACACACTTCACATTTAACCGGATATACGGTCTCGAAACATGATATATCGTCAAAAGTTACAACTTGCAGAAATACATAACAAAAACCACTTTGGCTTATAGAAGGAAGGAGAAAAAGAACAAATTTCCCGAGTGATTTTGCTTGTTACGAATGAATCAGATAATTCGTTATTCATGAAGTTCAATAGCTTTAAGTTTTCGTTTCTTCTATTGTTAAAAGGAAAAAGTTCTTTCATGTCTTGAAGCAAGTGAATGAAGATAGCCAAATGAATGATTGAGGCAATTTACCTGACACACTTATCAGTAAGAAAAGTTGCTGCATTTATTTCAAGTTATCAGTTACTTGTAAAAGTCCTCCAATTATTCTTGAGAAAAAAGTTTACGATAAAGAAATAAATTAGGTAATATGAGTGTGAAGAATTAAGTAGAGGGGTAGGAAAAGCGGAAAATTGGATGGAAAATTGTTGATCGTTTTCCATAAGCCTTCGAAATAGATTTTCGGAAATTGAACCATTATTTACAGCATTCGATTGAGAATAAAAAGCTTGGAATGACTTGCAGGTAAGCTCAAATTTCTCTTATTCCATTGCTTTTTCTAACCACATGAAATGATTAATTTCTTTCTGATGGAATTTTTCTTTTTCGCCAAATAAGTAAACATTTCTGTAATCGAACCTTTTTTTTTCATTCAATTTAACACATTCATATTCACAGTGAGAAGCGCTGACTACGTAGACATAGGGGATGGATAAAAGCATTCGTGTGATGAAGAATTTTTGCTGTCAGAGCTTATGTAAATATTTATTTATTTACTTTCAATGTTTCTCATCGCTTTTTCATGCCAGGATGTCTTAAGTGTTGATGATGTTTGGTTTTGTTTTAAAAGCATTTGAATCGCGAATTTCAATTTTCTTCATAAACGAGAAATTACTTAAACTTGTTGACAACAACGATGAGAAAATGTATTTTCGCTTGGCATCACTGAGATTTTTATGATCAATCGCTTCAACCAACGTTAAAGTTTAGTCAAGAGGCTTCAGCTATAAATTTCCTTTCGTGCTTCTTGAAATTTCTTACAGTTTTTTTCATATGAGGGGTTCAAGTGATGTCTTGTATAGATTCACCGATAAAAATAATTTTTAATATAAATGACTTCTACGAAATGTCATAAAAATCATTCTCGCCATGAATGTTGCTTCTAGAAATTGGGAGTGTTAATTTTATTAGAACTAAACTGAAGAGTTTCAAATTTAATGTTCAGATTTATAAAATTCCAATTGAAACGTAATTTCAAATATACTCGAATAAATGAAAAAGCATCATTTATGTAGTTAAAATTCAAAGAACCTTTAATCGATTATGTAATATGATGACGCCCATTGCATTAGAAGAGAATTGCATGCTTCATTTTACTTCCTATCCATCTCAAATTAAACTTTTTCTCATCACACAAAACATTAAATTTTCTTCGTTATTTCCGCAAACGAAGCGAATTTTTCTCATGATGACAATTGCAGAAGAAAAGTGCTAATTAGTGTAAAAAAAGAAAGAAACTTACCACACAGAACTTGTCTGTTTTTCTTGGGCACTCCTTGAGATGTAGGTGAGCGTTAGTTTCAGTGTAATTAAGGCATGGTGTTATTGAACCGACACCATCGTTGAACTGGCCACAAATGTGACATTGTAAACCATTTGTTGCGATGATTAAAGTGAATAACACTATGACCATAGAAAATATAAGCGAAGACTTGGAACCCATCATTAAATATTGCGGTTTTATTACACCGCTTCAATCTTATTTCTTCCTTTTTTATTTCCTTTTAATGACACTCGACAACTTCAGATTATTCAACTGTCGCTTATTGATAATTAATTTTTATTTTTCTATTTCAAGCAACAAACGCACGCTTTAGAAATGAAGATTTGATTTTCTCGTTTAATCTCTTAATCCGTCTTCCATTGAATTTTCTTGAACGCAATTTCATTCAATTTTCTTCTTATGCAATCACAATTTTTTTAATTGTTAAAATGCTTTTATACTCATCAATTCTTTTCCACTTTAGATCATGAAGCTTCTGTGTTGATAATTTCGATCCGTTTCACTTGAAAGCTGAATCTAAACTGACGGAAATGTTGAGAATCTTCCAACTGATGTTTCAAGATTTCACTTTTATCCTTTTTATGTAGTTTTATATTAGAACTTTGTATTAGAACACTCACGAAAGCTCTGAATGATGGCGACATCTATTTGGAGTAATTTTTTGGAACTAAAATTTTGCAAGCTTTTCAATTGAAATCATTTATCGAAGATGTCGCTGAGATTATTTTATAAAACTCTATTGAGCAGCACACAAAGTTACTTAAATTACGATACAAACGATATGAAGAGGGTGGAAAATTCGAGGGTTGAAAACATTATCGGTAAAGCAGCTTACTGCAAAATTGTGGCGGGGATGAACAGACGAGAGAGTGTTGAATGAAATAAAACGAGTCTCGCAAAGAGTTTAAATTCTCAACATTTAAGATTTTCATAATAAGAGTGAATTTTCTCGAGCGAGTTTTTATAAGTATAAATTACCAAGGTTGGCTAAGAGAAACAATCGATTGAATAACTGACTCACGTATTGAATGATTGCAATAAACTTATTGAGCGAATATATAAAGTTTATTGATTATTTACACATTTAATATTTATTCTCATAAAGAAATAATTTCTAAGTAAGACCTCAATTTGTTGAAAGGTCGATGACTTTTCAGAATTAAATGAGGTCTGTGATGTTAATCAATGCATATTTATGAGTTCTAGCATTTTTATTTATCAAACAGTTAAACAGATGTTTGAATATTAAATATTTGCAGATACTTCATTATTTAGCCTGTTTTTATTAAACATTTGTTGATTTTTATTTGCAATGAAAAGTTTTCCACATTTTCAATATTTCAGTTTTCACGAATTCCTGAATATTTATGCACCTTCTTTCTAAATTTAAGGTTTAAGCTAATTATGAATAAATTTTATCGTCAAACTAGGTACTTTTCTTTTCATTATTTATTATGAAAAACATTCGTTGATGGACAACTTCGTTGATTTTAAAATTTGAAGATTCAAGAATAGCGAAACTTCCGCTACTAACCGCTATGTTAAAAAGTGTCGCTCTTACCGCGCATGTCCTTTTTGATCTCCCCTCTCTTAAAATCACTTTCGAAATTAAAAACCATAAGATAAAATAACTTCAAAGAACCTTCATCTCGATATCAACTACCCGACAATTAACTAGAGACCGTAAACGAAATATGTACAGCTGAAAACAACAAACATACGATGATTGAATTATTGCTTCAATGATTGCTATTTATGTCTAAAGAATAAAATCAATCATAATTTGAATGATGTTCTTTTAATGTTTATTTAATTTATTGAAATCAAAACTCTTGCACAACAAGAAAAAAATGTTGTCAACATAAATCTCACTCACACTGCTTACTCTTGAATGTAACTAAACGTGCTAAATTCTTGTGGTTAATTAATTTACCAAATTTAACCAACAATTCCAATAAAAATCAAGCAGAAATAAAATACGCAAATCTCCTCCAAATCTTTACCGGAAGAGAAAAAGGAAAAAACACAATCAAGTGACAAAAACCATAAGGTGAAATGTCACATTTTTTCCATTAGCTTTCTTCCTCGCACCATTGCTAGAACATTTTACAGAATAAATAACAACTCGAAGTAAAGTCAGGAGAAAGAAGCAAAGTAAACTTTTTGCACTTAATCATTTTGTGCTGTTTCTCTTCTTTTTCCTTTATTGCAATGATATAGGGCAATGAAGCATTTTTCACACTGTCTTCGGCATCATTAATCTTTTCGGTGCTTTTTTTTCGTTTCAATGTACTTTTATTTTACTGAAGAGCGAACACGAGGTGAGTCTCAAGAAAAATTGCTACAAATAATTTTTCAGCGAATTGGAGAAAGCTCGTCGACACGAGAAATTTTCACTGTTTTAACTCAGAGAAGAAGGTGAAAGATGAGAAAAGAAAAAGAAAGAAAGCTAAGAAAACAGAAATAAAAATTTCACGTGGAAAAAAGATTCATTAGATTGCTACAAGTTATTCATATCACACGAGAGTTGATTTTCAGGCACTTGATTTTATTTGTCTTCCACCCTCCACCCACGCGCATTTTTCTTTCACTTCCTGTAGACAGCACAACAAATTTGCAACAGATTAACTTTTTTTATGAAGTGGAAAAAGAACTTTGCAGCGTGATAAGCATCATCGTTGAGGGAATGGAGAAAATTTCTCAAGAACTATTTTTCACCTGATAAGAGCAGATCCAAGTTAGTCTTCTGCTTTTTCTTTCTTTTTTGTTTTACGACCAGACTACATTTATGATCAAAATATATCATTTTTTCCCTCCGTTCATAAACTATTTGAGTGTTTTCACGATAAATTAACCGATTATGCTTGAGGATATGATATTTTAATTATGTAATAAGTTACTAAGAAGATTTTATGCGAATGATACATACTTGAGAGAAATTACTTTATGCATCCTGTTGAATCGTTGAGAGAGAAGAAAAGGAACTCAAGTCAGATGATTCACTTCAAGATAAACACCATTCAATGGCCTCTGCCACTCAACTCTATAAAACTTTCCGCTGAATTTGCTCATTCTGTTTCATCGTCATGTTCTTATTCTCAATGCTTTCGCTTCTTAATGATTCAATAAACAAGCAAGTAAGTCGAAAACATAACTTAATTGGAAAATAAAGCGCTGTCGAAGACATGTTTCGTGTCACGATTACATCTCAATAAACTCAGACATTTCCAATCTGTTTGATGTGTTTATGTATTAAGATAAGTTTTTCCTCACTTCGTTTGGTTTTTTGTTCTGTTCTGTTTTGTTTTGTTTTGTTATGTAAGAATACGAATAAAAGCTTTTTCTATTACGTATACAGTGGTACAGTTGGAAACCTTAATAAAAATCTTTTTCATAGTATGATCCGATAAAATTTAATTAAAAATCTTTTCAACATGTATTTAACTTCTGATATCAAATTTCTTAACTCTTTTTAATCTAATTATACTCAGCAAAGAGTTTATACAGCTTGAATTACTCTCCCAGTTAATGCACAGGTGTAATCATAGCTTAGCTTCATTTTCATTAAATATGAGTATCATCTTAAGTATAATCTTCATCCTTTAATGTATACATTTAAGATGTTCTACTGTCAAATTTGATAGAAGTAAAAGAAGCCTCAAAGAAACGCCCGCAAGGAAAATTTCTTTTATCAATTTCTGCCTTACATCTGACTACATTCAACAAAAGTTCTAAATAAGCGAAGGAAAATCGAAATCAAAAGAAGAAAGAAAAGACGAAAATTGAGCAATTTAGATTGCTTCCTCTTTTGCCACCTTCCCGCGCACCCCCGCACATGTGTGAAAATCGTTTGTCGGTGAATAAAAGTCAGCACAAAGAAAGTTTGTTTTTTTTCCCTTATATAAAAATTTTCCTTTGACTCTTTATCAGAAAATGAAGAAAAAAAGTTAATCGCGGAATGAAAGCTATTATACCTTTTCCATTTAAAATTGTTCCTGTTCTCTTTCTCGTTCGCTTGATGGCTGAGAAATTTATTTGCACGCGATTATTTCCAAACAGGTATACGCTATTTTACCAGTGGTGGAAAGAAGAAACTGTTGCGAGACGGGTAACAAGAGATTAATGATTCTCTTCTTTTTTTTCCTTTTCTTTTATACTTCTTAAGTCAACGACGTCCTTGCTCTTATTTATCAATTTCTTTTATGTTTTTCTCAACGAAATGATTATTACGCTAAGCGACAGTGCGTGGGAAGAGAACAGAAACATTTCTTTCAAGCAATTATTCGAGAACGACGTTTAATGAAATTGCTTTGAGCGCTTTCTTAAATATGTATTAGAGTTGATTGATACGCATCAACAGCTTAAATACCTTTTTAAATCTATCCATTTAATCATTTATGGTCACGAGCGTAATTTCGTTTCTGCTATTAATGTCATGATGTTTACTTTATGTTATTTTTATTTTTATTTTTTCACTTCGAAACGTTAAAGGAATGTGAAGACCGAGATTGAATAAAATTTAATGATACATGACGTAGACGATATACAATTACGTACTATTGTGACAGGTTTCCACCGCAACTTTTATTGCCTTTGTTTATCCTTTAGGATCCTATCGAAATCATATTTCGATGCGAAAGTGAAAGGCTTTTGTGTCCATCAACATAAACGTTTCATTGTTAATTTTCCCTCAATGTTTGTGCGTCCTTTTTTCTATTATTTTTATCAACGAAAGTCGACTCGGATTTAGAAAATGAAAAGTCAATCCTTTTTCGTCCTCGAGGGCACAAATTGAAAAGCTTAATTCAATATTTGGTTCGGCATTCGGCATGAAACGTGTGAGGGAAAGTATCGTCGTCTAACAGATAGCGCATTGAGAAAAAAGGACTTTTTGGAAACAAAGTAAAGTAAAGAAAGCAAAAAATGGATCATTTCGAGAACACAAAACGATATTGTGATGATATTGTGTTTTCTCTAAGATAAACACGACAAAACAGTTTACTTTCATTTCTGTTCAAATACGATAAACGCATGAATTCAGTTGTATTTATTTATTTCTAGCTTTTTCTGTTCTCTTTTCTTCTATTCAATTTCTTTCAATTGCTCAACTTTGATCTGGATTTCAATTGTGCCAAAAATTCGCAATGATATTTGTCGTGACAAAAGAAGTAAAGTTTGACTTCATTATGATTTAAAATTATTATCTAGAAAATTAAAACAGTTGTCAGCTACTGCACTGCTACTTGAACTTTCTGTAACAATTTAAGCACGATAATTCGTGAAGAAAATAAAAGTAAGTAAAGTATTTGAATTCCTTGACCAACCTCATTTCTCATATGAGTTTTGAAAGTCATGATGGCAAGACGTGGAATTTTGGTGTGCATTTTAATATCTACAACCATTGCAAGTGCAAACTTCTTGAAGAGTCTTAATTTGGTATAATATTAAATCAATCTAAAGAAAATTCTGACGATTCATTTGTATTTATATAGAAATCACTTGCTGGTGAAGCTGAAAATTTGATTGAAATACCAACAAAAGTATTAGCAAAATTTTCAACGTTTGAGATCTTGAAGTTCAACGAATTTGAAAAGGAATACAATAAAAGATATCTAAATGTGGAGGATAAAATCAGAGCCATCACAACATTCGTCAATAATTTACGAGACATTCTTGACCACAACTTCTTATACGAAACAAATTTGACGTCATTCCGAAGAGATGTTTGGGAGAATTCTGATTTGACTACAGAAGATGTGAATGAAAAAATGAATCGATTTATTAAGCCAATACAAACTCGTGAGTTAAAGAATGACGATATTGACGTTGTTCCTCCGGAGAAATTAGATTGGGTTACTCAGGGACTTGTTGGAGCAGGTGACAATGCCAATGTTTAATTAACAAAATGTTTTTAAAAATTTTCCTCAGTTCAAAACCAGGGATTATGCGGCTCATGCTGGAGTTTTTCAGCAGTTGGAGCTCTTGAAGGTCAAATTTGTAAGAAACTTGAAAAATTTGTGAAATTATCGGAGCAAAATTTAATTGACTGCAATCGAGATGATGACGCAGGAAACTACGGTTGTTCAGGTTCAATCTAAGCAACAAAAAACTTTTATGGTTTCACGAATTATTTTAATTCTTAGGTGGTGACATGGTGACAGCTTATAATTATATGTTGTCGACAGATGAAAGCATATCATTAGCTGAAAATTATCCTTACAAAGCTGGCGATGCCTTTGATTGTATCACTGATATAGAAAAAAGCAAATACGAAAAGATTTCTTCATTTGAAAGTATTCAACCTGGTGATGAAGAATTGCTGAAGAAGTTTTGTGCCAAATTTGGACCCATCGGAATTGCAGTCGATGCTTCTTTGGCGTCATTTCAAAGTTATAAGGAAGGAGTTTATTTTGATGACAATTGTTCCTCCTCCACTATCAATCATGCGGTTCTACTTGTTGGCTATGGCTCAGATCAGAAGACTGGAAAAGATTTTTGGCTTGTTAAAAATTCATATGGAGAGAAGTGGGGGGAAGACGGGTAATAACATAAATTCCACAATATAAAAATAACCAATTTTGCTTGCAGATATTCCGTCCTTTAATTTTGCCAAATTCTTGTTGGTTTTATTGTCATAAAAAATTATGCGCCAATATTTTTAATACTTTCAAGAACTATCTGAGGAATTAGTTTTATTAAAAGTCCATAGAGAAGTTTGAGACAAAAAGTTAAGAGCTAAAAGTGAAATTCAGATATCTAAATGCTTTAATGAAATTACCTTTTTAGTTGAAATTTAAATATTTTAATGAAACTCACTCTTGAGATTGTTCTTGGCAAGTTCGTGGAAAAGTTATAACCAATAAATAATAACAATTTTGTTTCAGGTACATAAGGATGGCACGAAATTCCAATAATCACTGTGGCATTACAGAATTTGGAGTTGTTCCTATAGCTGCAGATGCAGATTTATAATTTGTTGCAATATACAAAATATGTTGAGAAAAATTTTATATTTTCAAAATAGATATATATCTACTTTCGTCATGATTAATTTTGTTTTAATAAATTAATTTTCTGTTGATTAATTGATTAATCATTCATTCGAGAATAAGTAATTTTGGTAGATGTGATCAAAGACGCGTGAGCTCATTGTTTGTCAATAATTTTATTCTTAAGAAGCTGGGTTATCAAGACTTAAGAATTTCAAATAAAACAATTAGAAATTGCACAGAGAAGATTAAAAAATTCAATTTTCATCCAGAAATTCAGAAATTTCACAAAATATTCAGCATAAATTGCAAAAACTTTATCCACGTTCAAGTTTAGATTGCCTGAAGAACTGTCATGATTTCTCAATTTATTTATGTAACAAACAATCAACTTGAAGAAGTGAATCTATCAATATTCTCATATTGTTCAAGAAATCTAATTATTTTGATACTTTTAATAATATTAAATTCATTTATGAAGTTGAAATACTCTGTAAACAACACTAGAAGTAGAGAAATTCGATTAAGAAGTCAACTTTCCTACCTGGCAACTTTCTTCCATTAAATTATCTGTTTCAAGTCTCTTGCATTAAAAATAATCTTATTTTTAAAAATCGATCACTAAAATTTATGCTTTAACGTTATGCATATCTGAAAAGTATAAAAAATTAAACATCTTTTGAATCCACTTATCTTCTTCCTTCAGAAGATCTTTAACATTACATTTGTAAAAGCAAATATATTGGGATATTTATTCTGTTTATTCTCAGTTCTGCAACCAATGCTATCGAATAGCCAACAACAAAGCATGAAAAATTGATTTTATTCTTTTCCCAAAGTTATGTTTTCTTTATTCTTTCATTACAGTGAAGCCTTTAATAAATAAATATATGAGACGGAAAAGTTTAGGGGAAACTTTTGTTAATAGATTTCCTTTAAGTGAACACAAAAGATTTCGCATGAACGACATTTTTTGTGTTGTCTTTCAACAATCTACTGTGTTTAAAAACAAGAAGAAAATATCGACATTTTTAAGACTGTTTTATCGTCTGCTCCAGAGATTTTTCGTTCCCTGTACAATCTTTCTGTATTCAATGATTTATCAAGCGAAGACAACGACAAGAAAAACATAAAAAGAGATAAAGAAACACAAAATTGTTTTGCTGAAGACAAGTTGAAGAATCTGATTTCATTTTTTTCCCTTTTTTTCTTCTGGATCCAACAGATTGCGTGTACACTAATCGAATCGACAATTGAGTGGATAAATAAAACAGCGTCGTAGTACGAGGAAATATGTTCGAATGTCGCATTTCTATGGAAAGCTGTAAATAGGCAACTGATGGAACAACAATTTTACCCATAAACAGTCTCATCGTCTATTAGTCACATTGATAATGGATGAGCGTGAAGTGGAAAGCAACTGCGATAGATAAAAGAAGAAAGAAGCGGAAAATTATGATTTATTATGAATACACCATCAGCAATCAAAGTTCTTGTTTGACTGTCATGGATAAATAAATAAAACGATCGGAAACGCGCGAATGATTTATTGAGTTTGTAATTTAGATTAAGGTTTCCAACTTTCCGTGACAATCTATGTTTGTTCGTCTATGAGAATATAGAAAATATACATAAGTAAGTTTATTGTAGGAAATTCCTTCATACTTTTCCCCCCTGCGTTTACTTATGTATTCAGAACTTGAACTTTGGCTAATTGTTTACGAAAAATCTGCCACGAGTACGATAGACGCATGAATAGAAAACGAAAAGTTTAGCGATCGCCATTGGAACGAAATCGTTTTGCGCACTTACAAGCGAAGTTAGATGACTTAAAGTTTAAATAAGTAATCTAACTTATTCTTTGTCGCTCACACCACCTTCCGTTGTTTCTTCATTGACATAATGTATGGACTAAAAAAAGCTTTTTCTTTGGGAAGAAAGGAGGGAAACTCTCCATCATACAAATTGCGATGGCAGTTGGAGGGAGTCACGATAGCAACACACTGGAAAAAATGTAAAAGTTTCTGCATGCATAAATTTTTTTCTGAATTATTAATAACTTTAAAACAACTTGAAAGTCACTTTTCTCATTTTTCTCTCGTGTTTATCTGTTTCATACCGCTCTATCCCCATCTTAAGTTAGCTTCATGAGAAAGAATTCTTATATTTTTGCCTACATGACAACGTGCTCCCATCAACTTCCTTAGAAAGTACTATTTGTAAAGATAATTCAAGACTTATTTGTTTCGTTTCCTGCTTTTTCTCCTTTGGACTCATATGCATGAAATTTTCTTATTCTTCCAACAATTTACTGTTGTACTTAACACAAAATTTTTAGATAAATTTTTTCACAATTTGTTTTCAGAAAACATACTTTGCTTCCTTATTTTCTTATGTAAATAATTTATAAGTGTTACAGAAGACAAATGTTGACTTTTAATATGACAATCATTTGTTTCCCTTCAACAATCAACGTGTTAGCTTTATCACGACAACGAATCTCGTTAAGAAGTATGCTAACTGTGTATGACTTATTCAATGTTTCAAGAAATTAGTTTTGATACGTTTTTAGTAAATATTGTTTGGTTGTTGGAGAAAAGCTGCAA
The DNA here is from genome assembly GCA_900005825.1 of Clunio marinus. NCBI lineage: Eukaryota > Metazoa > Arthropoda > Insecta > Diptera > Chironomidae > Clunio > Clunio marinus. Next base: position 166,272 of record CVRI01000003.1, read on the forward strand.
GGATCGAAGAGGCTTAACATGTAATTAGCATGACAAAATGTGAAACATTAAATGAAAAATTATTTAACTTCTAACGCAATTCAGCCACGAGAATTAAATTCTACGAAAATTTATTTCAATCCACACAATCAGCAAAAGTTTAAAATAAAAGTCGATTCTTTCAAAACAAAAACTTGTGACAGTAAAACTTTATCTAGCAAACCGATAAGTCAAATTCAATATTTTTGCTAACATACATTTCAAGATGTATCGGAAGTAAAGTCGTCAAAAATTATTTCCTTTCTTTCAAGTAGATACGTCCATGAAATTGATAAAACATTAGTTACTTGTCGCAAGTTGTTATCGCCCTTCACTTCTTTGTATATCACAAATATCATATCCATGTTAACATTATTAATAGATAATAGAACCAACGAGCTTTTAAAAAATATTCCACACTTTATGATGAAAGATATCAATAATTTTCTGTTGTAGGCTACAATTACAAGAATTCCAATGGCGTCAACAAGTGCAGACTCAAATTACTCTTAAATAATCATTTCAACTCATGCGCAAAATTTCTGATTCTCTGACCAATTCTTTTTTCTTTCTCAGATGAAATGATTTCATTAAATATTTTTGTATTGCATAATGTAAACTGACTGTAATTAATCCACTACTTACATAACTTGAATAATTGATTTTGTTTCCAGAATGTAAAACAATAAATTAGAAAAGCGAACTAAACGAATTTGAAGCTAATTCAAATTTAATTGCACAATTTGTTTTATTCTTGGGATCAATCAACAATTAATTCATTTTATTTCAATTTGACAAAGCACAAATTAAAAGCATTTCACATTTTTTCCTTTCCTACAAATTTGCTTTCTTACATTTAGAAATGATTCATACCGCCGACATTCCAGCTATCTTGCCATTGATCACTTTCAATGTCGTTTTCGTCATAAGGAACAGGAATTACGTCTTCATGTCTGTTATTGTGGTTGTTATTGTGTTGGTTGGAGTTGCTACTGGAGCATGGACAGCTGCATGGCTGACATGGGAACCTTTAATAAAATCAAAAAGAAGAATTTAAAACTCATTGAATTAATTTCCTTTCCAAATTTCTTACCATGGCATGCAAGGTCTGCAAATTGGTTGACATGGGCAACCGTTGGATGGAGGAGTAGTTCTTTAGAAAAGAAATTATTTAATTAATTTAAAATAAATATGAAACTTAAATATTCTTACGCTTCGATTGGTGGGGGGATAGTTGGAAGTTCACATTGAGGGTTGTCAGCTCCATTCAAGCAACAGAATTGGTTGGTAGCTCCATTGACACAGCACCACGGGAAGGTAAAGTCTGGTGCTCCATTATTGCAAAGTGGTGGTGGTACAGTTGTTGCTGAGAGAAAGTGAAAAATTAGTAATTAAAATATTTTTCAAAAACCTTAAACAAATACTTGGTGTTGTTGTTTCTTGGTTACATCCATTGTTACAACCGCAAGGTGGGCACATCCACCAAATCATGCCTGAAATTATTGAATTTAATATAACGTCTCATTTTTATATGAAAATCTTTTGCACTTACAAGGCATGCATGGTACGCAAGGTTGGCAACAGCTTCCACCTCCATTACAAGGTGGTGAACTAGAGAATTAAGTAAAGTTAATAAGGGAATTTCAATATTAATAATTATATTTACGGAGTTGGTTCTACAATAGGAGGTGGTGTTGGAAGTTCACATTGAGGATTGTCAGCTCCATTCAAGCAACAGAATTGATTTGTGGCTCCATTTTCACAGCACCACGGGAAAGTGAAGTCTGGTGCTCCATTCCAGCAAAGTGGTGGTGGTTGAGTTGGTGGTTCAACAATTGGTGGTGTTGTTGCTGTTTATAAAAATGAGAAATAAGTTTTCAATCATTTTAACAAATGTCAATAAAAATTACTTGTGGCGCATCCGTTGTTGCAACCGCAAGGTTGGCACATCCACCAAACCATGCCTGGAAAAAGGAAAGAATAAGAAATAAAGTTGACTGATATAAGCAAAAGTGTAAAACTTACAAGGCATGCATGGTATGCAAGGTTTGCAACATCCACCTCCATTACAAGGTGTATCACCACTAATGAATTAAATAAAGTTAATAAATGAATTTCAAACATGACAATTATATTTACGGAGGTGGTTCTACAGTAGGAGGAGGTACAGTTGCAAGTTCACATTGAGGATTGTCAGCTCCATTCAAGCAACAGAATTGGTTGGTAGCTCCATTGATGCAGCACCATGGGAAGGTAAAGTCTGGTGCTCCATTAACGCAAAGTGGTGGTGGTAGAGTTGGTGGTGCTACATTCGCGAAAATTAAAGTTTCTTATTAAATCTAACAAATTATGATTTTCTTACGATCGGTTACTGGTGGGCATGGTGGTGGGCATTTACAACCGCATGGCCACCAAGGAACGCAAATCGTTCCGCAGTTGCAGGAATTTGAGCAAGACATGCTGTAGTCAATTGGGAATTGTTGTTCTTGGGATTGTGGTTGCATCATGTGACTGTTCATTCCACCCATCATCATAGGATTGTAGAACATTTGAGCTTTCTCTGATTTTATAACAAATTCTTCATCGTCTTCATCACTTTGACTTTCTTCAACAATTTGATCTTCTTCGACGATTTGGAGTTCTTCTACATTTGCATGTTCTTCGTCATTTGAATGTTCCTCGTCATTTGGATGTTCCTCGACAACTTGAGGTTCATCGAAAATTTGAGGTTCATCTACTTCTGTAGGTTCATCAACTTCTTTAGGTTCATCGAAAACTTCAGGCTGATCGAGAATTTCAGGTTCATCTGCAGTTTGTGGTTCGTCGTTTGTCTTTATTTCATCGATAACTTGTGGTGCAGCAAAAATTGCCACAAAAAGTGCAAATAGCACAATAACTGTAAGAAAATTAATTTTGGCACTTTATAATTTAATTTTCCACTTTGTCAATTAACAATTCTTACACTTTTTCATCGTTTCCCACTGGTAGTGTTTCAAGCAGAGGTAAGAAACTATCGAAATTCAAAACATTTTTACACTTATATAGTCATTAGCTGAACGAGATAAAATTTTGATTCAACATCATTACTCCTTATCTAAGGAGCGAACATTTATTGAAACATTCAATTAGTCGCTACATCAGCGATTTGATTGACAACATACTCTTAGATATTGCTTATCATTGCTAGAACAAACGTCAAGGTTACATGTAAAATGATGACGACTTCGCATGATGGTCAGGTCTGAAGAATCATTGAAAGTTTTTGGATTTTTATGAATCAGCCGTTTCCGTAGCATGTCATTAAAAGTGTCAAAATCACGAAACCATGAAAATTGTTCTTCATCAATTTATTGACTTCCTTTAAATCTTAATGTGACTTCAAATCAGCTGTCAGTTTTTAAGAGAAAAAACTTTATTGCAGTCTAGGAAGTTTAGATACACAAAGCAGAAAACTTTATCACTTTTCATTTCCTCATTTTTATTAATAGAAAGTTATAGAAATTTTTTACATGTGTAGGAACATGTAGGTTGAAATATATTTGTGATTCCTTATCATCAACAGCGTTGGGCGAGCCAAGAATTTGGATCGCCGATCCAGTTAAGCGATCCAAAATTTCAAAATTGGATCGCCGATCCGTATCGGAAAATGGATCGGTTAACTCTGATTCATCAACATCCTTGATTTGAACTGCGAAATTATTGAAGGCTGTGGATGAAAATTTTTGACTACCATTCAATTCAATTAAATGTTTTGAGTCTCCATGCACTTGTTTCCAAATAAAAATTTAATTTAATTGTGTCAAATTTTGAATGCAAACACTTGATTCGTTTCTGATAGACATGCAATTAGTATGTTAATTAAGTATCTATTTAAAAAATATTTCTTTTGGCAAAACAAGAAAAAATTACAATTTTCATTTCAAGATTTTTTATTTATTTCTGACATAAAAATTAATTAAACATTTTTTTCTTTATCAAAGTTACTTAACATGCGCAGTTTATGTAGTTCAGTATGTTGAAATCGACGATGTTTCATCATTGTCAATATTAAATGTTCATTCAATGTTGTCATTGAAGATTTTGATAAATTTTGATGAACTTCCCAAAAAAGCATAAATAAAAGACAAAATTTATTGTGCATTGCTCAACACTAAGAAATATTTTTAATAATTCATATTTATCTTTGATATACAAAGAAATTGTGAACAAAGAATTTTATATTTAATAAAGTGTTAAAATCTGATGTTCGTTTAACAACTGCAAGGGACACAAGGCCACCAAATACCTGTAAAAATTTGAAGAAAAAAGGAATGAAAATTGAGAAATTTTTGAGATTTTTCAACATTTCTTACATGGCATGCATGGGCATCCATTTGGAGGTTGGTTTGGTGGTGGACCTTCAATTGGTGGTGGGATTACAGGTGGAGGAATTACTGGTGGGGCTTCGATAGGTGGGGGAACTTGTCCATTACCATTACAGTCGGGGCAATCCAAAGCGCATTCTGCAGCAACTGGACTGACCGGTGAAGCATTACATTGTCGGACCCATTCACGAGGATGAACACTAAGTAACATTTATATGAGAAACATTCTCATCAATTTGTTAAAAGTTATTAAATTTTACCATCTTTGATCGTTGTAGCTGAAAAGTGTTTGACAACCACATGGTCTGGTCAAAACAGTCCACAGACCATCAGCATTAGCTAATTGACATTGGTAGAACCAGTTTGGATCTGGATGTGGGAAAACGAAATGTCTGTGAGCGTCTTCCATGCAATTTATGACTGGACATTGAGAGTCAAGTGGAGGCAATGAAGGGATAACATCACGTGGGCATGCAACTATTGGGCATTCTCTTAAGCTACGATCGCATCGTAAACGGCATCTCACTTGACCATTCGGTAAATGTTCACGAACAATGTCTTGTCTTGGTGGTTGATGCCAATTGTTGTTGTTGTTATTCCAACGATTATTTTGATTCCATTGATTATTGTGATTCCACTGTGCAGATGCAACTGCAATCAGACAGCAAGCAATGAAGAAACCTGAAATAAAAACCGAAAATCAGTTAAGAAAACTTTGTTGTTTAACTTCAAACACTCGTATCACTTTTCATAATTTATAAAAGATGTTTTCTTCTCCAGAAGCTTTTGTATAATAAACATTTTTTAGTCTCAAAGTATCTTTCTTATATAGTGAAAATGCTTCGTTTTGACGTTGTCTGAATCTGACAAGTGAAGTTGTAAAGATTTCCACATTTATTCGATATTTTGAATCGAAGATAACATTCTTGAAAAGTGAGTGAGTTTCAAGACACTGCAGTACTGAAAAAAAGTTTCTTATCACATTTCTTCTCTACTTAGTTGAATTTATGTGAACTACAAAAAGCACTCGCAACAGGGAAAAAAATTCGAGACGTCAAGCGACAGTTGGATGACATTTTTTATCGTTTTCTTTTTTTTTTAATGCAATGAAGTAATGTTGATTTCCTTACAGTGAAATGTGAATAATAAACTTCCATGAAATGTTGTAAGATGAAAATAGAATGTAAGCATGAAAGAGAAAGGGAATCGCTTACAATTTCACTTGCTTCTTCAGTTTAGTCCGAAACCCTCGCGGGTGGTTGCTTTGTTGGATGCTTTAATTAAGGCTGTAGATGGGAAGAAAATGGTAATTTTGTCTGTGCAAATTTTATCATTAAAAAGAATTGAAATAATGAAATTAAGAAGACGACAAACGGGAAATTGTGGGTTGGAATGAGTATGGGTAGGAATAAAAAGAGAGTTGAACAAGAAAGGAAAACTATAGCTAATGGGGATGGTTGTGAGAAGAGAAACGAGAAGTAGATGAAAATAATGAATATCCTCGGCTTTCACTCTAACTTTTTGATGGTTAAAGAAGAAATGTGGAGATGAGGTTAACTAATTAGGTTTCTTTTCACACAAAATCATCATTTTATAAAAATCTTTTGTGTTCTACTCGTACGAAATAAAAAGTCTTACAACGGATGAATAATTATAATAGTTTGAGAAAAATATTGAAGTCGGCTCGCTTCATTAGTGAGAAATTTAACCGACTAATTTCTCACCAAGAAACAAATATTCGCATTGTTAACGTGAAAGTTTTGCAGAATCCCTTGGATGGATTATTCAGTCAATGGCGTCAACAATACTCATTCAGCTTTATAATAATAGAAACATTATTTTTATGCAGAAGTGACTACACGTGAAGATTACCCAACAGCTTCAAGAGAATTTTTAAAACCTTAATTACTCTGAAATTTCATTCCTTTTGTGTGTAGTAAATGTTGAGGTTTAATTAAAGTCAGAGATCAAATTATAATTAATTCAGCAACTTAACATTCAACGTTCAGGTTGTTAATGGTCGTTCCCTGCTTTTGAAATGCTTTCTGCTAATGATTAGCAAATATTATAGAAGAGCTGTTTCATCTTAGCTGATTTATTCAATCTTAATGGATTGTCGAGCAGGAAAGGAAAACGAAAAGATAATAAATTACAGAGATTGAGTAGAAATCAAGTCAAGTGTAAGTCGATGAAGTCAGGAAATAAAAAAATGTAAAATGATAATTTTCGGGGTCACGAGGAAAGCTTAAAATATCTCAAAGCGAAGTGTGACGAAATTACCAAAACGAAGAATTGTTTTTGACAAGGCGTTTAAATTAATAACAAATGTTTGTTGATTTGCCTCCTGTTATCAATTCCTGAACATGAAAAGTTTTTGGCGCATCATCATCAGAGCAGAGATGTTAATTTAGAAGTTTTAGATGAAACTTTTGATGCCAAATAAATAAGCAAACAAATTTGAGGCAGAAAACAAGAATTGATGCGCAAAACTTTACGACAATACCTTCAAATTCCACGATAAGTTAATAACATAACTGATAACATTGTGAAATTGAAGGCATGTTGTTGACGACGTCAATCAATCTTTTCCAGATATAATATCGCCTTTGAAATATGTTTTTCGCGAATTTCGAAATGGCTTAGGTACGAGTAGTTCACTACAAATTGCTAAGAACATTAATTTTTTTGAACTGATTCACTTATCAGCATTTTTCCTTCCTGTTTACCATTAACTTTATACTTTACGAGCTTTAGTAATGACAAATATATTCTCACAACACAATACATAAAACAAGTTTTTAATTGGGTAATAAAACTCTAATGTCAGATTGTGTAATCAGATGAAAAGAGTTTTTAGTTTTTTAACAAAGTTCGATGACAAATTTTGTCGATTAGAAAGATGAAGAAGAAGTTTGTGTGAATTTTCACATACGATATCATCAAATCTACACTTAAAAGTTTTAAATTTAAGTTCTATCAACTTTTTCGACTCATGTTCTTCTCTTACCAGGTAGCACATATCTTCAAATGTCGTAAGCTAAGTTTCAACAGGAAAACATGAAAAACTTTTATGTGTAATGCTCAAAATTCACTCGTAAGATTTATTTGTTTGTTTCCTTATGTCATCGTAATTTCCAACTAACAAGAATCCTTTCTTCACTCCATGTCATAAATTAACAAGTTCTCAAAAGAAAAAGTTGGAAATCAATTACAGGGAATAATTTTTGCAGATAAATTTGTTATTTATCATGCACTCGGTATAATTTCAAATGAATTTTTTAAAGTCATTTCCTTTCACACTCACGGAGCATGTTTTGATATTTTTCAAAGAATTTCATAACAAAGTTTTATATGGAAAATTCTCATAACTCTTCCATCATCACATAAAGAAATGAAAACTCATTAAGAGATCTTTACAGGATGAATTGAGATGAATGCGGAAAATTTGTGAAAACGAAGAGCATACAAACGGAAATTACAAAATCTTCTCGCCTCGTTCACCTTTCATAGTTGCATTGCTGTGCCCTAAAATGTCAGGCAAAAGCAGCAGGTAAAGTTATTTCCCCAAAAACTTTATTTTCCAAGTTTCATCATTCCTGTTTAACTTTGCTGTTGTCATGTGATCAAGATCATTTTAGCATATGACGATTAAAGTTAAAACAAGGAAAAACTATGACATTCGAGGAAAGTCACAGTACGTGCCATAGTCGACATTTTTAATTAAATTCCGTCAAATCACAAAAGAAATTTATGAATCAAATTTAAATTATTTTCAGGTTTTTGGCTACCAATGGTTGACTGCATAGTCTGAAATATTCCCTCACATTAGTTCATAAGCTATAATTGAATAATTTCATAACAAGTTGACAAGGTGAAAGAATTGTGAATATTTCTCAAATGTAAATTATCTCTTTATTGTCAGAACAGTTCTTAATCAACTGACTTTTATCTGTTGAAAGAGATTGCATTGTTACGTTTCATATAAAAAATGTTGAAATTTCGAAATTTCTTAATGCATTTAGAAAAGTTTATTTAATTCATGAACGTCAAACCATAAATTCATTTCGAATAGTTCAAATCTCTTCTGTTAAAATGTTTATTCTATCTCTCTGACATTAACCATAAAGCTTTGTATCGAATTTCTTTGTATCACGTGTCATGGCCGATGATTACGTGCGGTCAAGGAAACGAAAGGAAGAATAAAAGGCCAATAGAGAGAAGTTAAAAACATTTACCCATTTTGAGTGATGTGCTTTAACAAGCGAAAGTCGCAGTAGAGATCTCATTTTTATCGTTTTGTGCTAGCAGCACGATGGAAATAAATTAAATTCTGAAACAATAAATTTTTTGGCGAAGCGAAACCTTTTTTCTTGCTTCCATCTACATTCCAGAATCAGTCAGTGGCTTTTAAATGACTCGAGGGCTTTCTCAAAGAAAGCTTACAATTTTCTTAGAAACAAAGAGCCGAGCGTTATTCATGTTTGACATTTTATGTAAAATTGCTGGTGGTAAGAAAATTTCTATGACAATTTAACCGCTTAACGAAAGTGGAATACAACACTGGATAAAGTTGCTTCCAAAGTATCTCTTTTCCTGTTATTTTTATGCGTTTTATGTACGGATTAATTTTATTTTGCTTAAGGGACTTTTTACGATCCCTGTAAACCGCGCTTTTGCTTTCAATCGCTTGAACATTTCTTGCGCTTCCTCTTGTTATGAAAGAAACACGCACAAAAAAGGCTATGAGAAAGAAGCAGCTTTTCAATCTCGCTCTCGTTATTTGAAACGATCCGGAAAACACATCTATTAAGTGGGTGTAGGCTGATGGGGTTTATGTATCCGATTTCAAGAGAATAAATCAAATATAAACCACGGCTGTGCCTTTTAAATGTGGCATAAATTTTATATTACTTTGATTCATCACCAGAGATACAAAACTGTTTCTTCTTCTTCTTCTATAATTCCTGCCAACAAAAAAGCTTTCGATTTTCTCCTTTTTTTTCACTATTATGAACGAAAGTTATTTGATTTTTTTTTTCTATGGGGCTTAGGTTTATGAATGCTGTAAATTCTTTTTTAATATTAACTCATGAAAATAAAAGAAAAGCTCTACAAGATTCTTTTCATATTTTATGAGCTTTTTTGGTTCATGCAAAATTATTAATATATTAAGCATTAATTGAAAGAGAAAGAAGAAATGTATGAATATGCATTATGCAGACTTTATTTTAATAAAATATAACTCAGCAAATATTTATGTATTTTAAAACTCAAATGCTCGATGTTTAATTTCATTGAAATGAATTTTTTTAGTTTTAATGACGGTGCAGATTATGATTTTTTCATGAGACGTTCACATTTGGTTGAAATTACATATTTGTGTAACATTTTCAAAATTTTCTCATTGAAATAGAAGCATAGTTAACGAAAATTAAATCACCTTTGATGTTCAGCAAAATGAAAATTCCTCCTTTGATTCATGAAGATATAAAAAAATGAAATCATTAAATGATGAGATATAAACAACTTTAAAGTAAGAAAATTTCTTTTTTTCTATTACTTGGATAATTTTACGATTTTTTCCCCGAGGACATAAAAGAATTCTGTGCTAAAATGAGAAAAAATGTTTCCGTCATAAATGTTACTCGTACATATGTGAAGTGGGAGAAACATAATGTACATCGCAGAAGAAATCAATTGATATGCAAATTAATGTAATTTTATTACTTCATACCATAACGTTTTGCAGTTGCTGGGAAAATATTTCTCAAGTATAATAATAAAGCATTTTTTTATGTTTTATGCTCAAACTCACGAGTTTCTGTCATGGTTGATGATATTATATGTGTACAGAATATAAAGTTGAGTCTAGATAAGTAAGAATGTTATAATTTATTAAAATATAGCGACGAAAAATCAGGAACAAGTCATTTAAGTATGACGAGAATGACGATCATGAAAATTAATCTCAATTTTAGAAACATTCAACTTTCTAGTTTAATTTTTCATATGTGAGAAATTCTCGTAAAATTGACAGAATGCACTTTAGCAATGATGGTAAAACAAATATTTATGAGTTTTTGTCTTTAAAAAATATTTTCCAATTTTCATTCGATTTTCATACAGCATCGTAAGTGGATATTGGCTCATAAACGTTGCTGCTGCATTAAAAAAGAATGATTTGTTATTGCTTAAGTTTCCAATGCGAGAAAACAAAAATTGTTATGAGTAGCATAATAAAAACAAGTATCGTGACAATCTGTAAAATTCTTTCTTTTTATTTTTTTAACACAATAAAAGGGAAATAGAAAATTTACCAACACATCGATGACTGATTTATGCAGTTTAATGAATTCTACTTCTCTCGAATCAAATGGAAATGAAAACAATAAGAGGATTGAATTTAAAATTCAACTCACTCATCTAATTGCATTTTGAAAATAAAATTAAATGTCTATTATCTCTTATATGTAATATATGGAATAAAGGATTTAAAAGGGAAATTCTTGTTTTCCTTCAAGCTAAATATCTGAAATGTCTTTTGCATAAATTCTGAAACACGTGCTGATAAATTTTAAAAAGACGATATTTTTGAAGAAAGAATTTATCTTAGTGGATGGATATTAACATTCTTTAAGTCGTTTTGATATTTTATTGCGAAGTACAAAAAGCATAAATAATTTCCAAGAAACTGATTTCTTTGATTCTATCCGAATGTATACATTTGAATCAAAAGACTTAAGATGAAACATACAAGTATGAAATAAAGAATCTATAAACAGGTAAATCATGTACATGAACAAAAGCTTTGTTGGGATCAAGATAGCTTAAGCATATTTCTTTGAGAATAGTTCGGGTAGAAAAACATTTTCCTTTCAGGTTGAAAATGGGCCCAATTCCAATTTGAAGCCCTTTCCATTAAAAGTCATAAGCGGAGGAAATTTTAGCTTCTCACCCAATCCAATTGTAAACATTTACATGTCGGTTTGGTTGTTTTCCACCTTGTTGCTTGGTGATAACTTTTTTGCCATTTCATTCTCGCTCCTTAATCCTACCCCAAACAGCCTTTTAAGCGTTTCGTTTAGGTTGAAATTTGATGAATAAACGTTACGATGAGGGTTTGAGGAATAAATTTTCACATAATAATAATAATCCAGCGACCGCTGTTTAAGTAAAACAAACCAAGCAACCAGATAATTTTGATGACAAATAAACATGTTGAATGTAAATGGAGAACAAAAAAAAGTGTGTTCAACAATAAAGCTCCCTTCCACCCACATGTTACATAAATTTGTCTTTTAAAATATGTATCTCACATCTTTGTCAATTTAGCATAAACAAATTGTATCTTTAGACTTAAGAAAAACTTAATCCTTCGAGATATTACAGCTTGGAGGAATGAGTGAGCTGAACCGCCAGATGATAGAAACGTTATAAAGAATTTTGTCGTCAAAGTGAAGTTATCTATGTGAAAAGAAACATTTTCAGTATGGCGCAATAAAAAGTATTTAATTTTTTTTAAGGTTTATATAAATATTTAAAATCAATTTAATTTAAGAATGAAATGAAAGTTACAGATCATAATTGACGTCATGGTAACTATGAGAACACTAGAAAAAGAAAGAAAAAAATCGATAACAAAACACAATTGTAAGTTTCTCAAGAAACAGACAATAAGACGAGAATAAAAGTTTCTTAAACCAGACATAGAGAATGAAAGCAGAATTAAAATATTGCATAATAATCCTTTGGGATAAGAAAATAAGAGAAGATGAATATTTGTATAATCTCTTTAAGTAGAAGACAGAAAGAAAACGGTGAATGTTAATATACCCACCGAGATGAGGCAGCAATTTTTAAGAAAGTTGTTGCATTGATAGTTGAAGAAAAATTACTGAGGCAATAAATAAACTTTTTATTCTTGAAATGTGTATAAAAACAACAACCTGTTAACGCAGTCTAGTTGACGGTTTTAAATGTAAGTACAGTTTCTCGAAACAGGAGAGAGGAAAATTTTCCGCTTTTCAGCTAAAACAATTTAAATCATATAAACAAATCAAAAGAAAGTAAAGAAAAACTTATCTTGCTTTTCTGCCATCATATTCAATCTCGAAAACTAAAGTTATTGGATTTCCAATTCTGCATTTTAAATGAATTTCTTTGAGTATTTCATAGTTGTGGAATGAAGGCAAAAGAGAAAGGAAATTGATGTAAAGAGAACATAAACAAAAAGGTGATTAAAAGTTTGTGAAGGAAATTCTTTTGACGTAACCTGACGTTGATTTTCCTCTTAGGATCTAGAAAATGTTTCAGAAATTTTCCTTTCGCATCAAGCACAGAACTCTCAAAGTACATCTCGATCAACAAAAACTTCATAACTATTGTATCGAAAGTTGAGAATTTTTAAAATTCCATGAAATTAAAAGGCTTTCAATCAGATTGAAAAATATCATTCAACTTTTCAACCCTTTCTAAATTTAAGTTTTTATAAATTTTTCAACTTTTCCTTTGTCAAGTCATAAATGAAAAACAAAATCTCAATCCATTTAGATAAATGCGCTTGGAAGGCTTGGTAACTCTTCTTCATGTTTCTCAAATTGAAAATTCTTCTTTTCGTTGCTTTTTTTGAAAACAAAAATTACATCGCAAGACTTGAAGAGACGATTCATCGTCAAGATCCAATTTGTTTCACTGATCAAAGCACTTTTTGTTTTTGACATTTTAAGCATTTTCCAGTTCCTGGTAGTGGCTTAAGAACAAAAGAATAATTTCTTTGTTTAAAATGTTTTCAGGTCACTCGCTCAAGTATCTACATCTGAAAATATATTCAAAATTTGAAATAGCAGAAAACAAATCAAAAGTCATTTTACTTCAACAATTAAGTATCTGATGTGGATGATCCTACAAAGATTCTTTCATTTATGACGTCCCTTTCATAAAATATTTCTGCGTTTCCTTGTAAAATTTGGTTTCCCTCAAATCACTGGAAGGAGAACAGTTGCTGGGATTAACTACGTTTCATGGACATAGCACCAGATGCGCTTAACAAATAATATTGACATTACCGTAAGTGTTTGTATGATAATTTTAATTCTCACATGTTTTTGTAAAGAAAAATTTAACGTATGTTTACATAAGTGAAGTTTTAACATTGAAAACAAAACAAAGCCGCCTCCACAAGCTAATAAAAATGTTTGTCGAAAGAGCAGTTATAATGGTTCGCAAACAAAATCATAAATTATCACGACGGAACCCCGGAATGTAATTTATGAGTTTTGCTGCCGATGTTTTTTTTCTGCTTCTCTCTTCACTCCATAATTGAACAATTTTATGTATTCGAGCCTCTCGGCGGAGTCTCGGGCAGCAGTATTAAATTAATTTTCAGCAAGCATCTAAGTAAAGGAATGATTGTAAAACGTGGAACGAAAGTCTTTTTTTTAATGCTTATTAACTACCAAGCCAAGTCATTTAGGATTTTCTTCCTCATCTCTCCCACCAGTAATCGAAATTTATTGGTCATTAAATTGAATTCAATTTTCAAACAAAGTTTTCACAATTTTTTTATGGATTTCAATGTGGAAAAGAATAAAAATTTTCCAACTGAGTTTAGGGTGTTTAAAAATTTTACTGATTGCTGACCAGTAAGATATTCACAAACATATAAAATTTTATTCTTATTTCATGTTGTTTAATTATTAGGGGAAGAAAATCATATGCTCTCCCCAATCGCTATTAAAACATACTGAAATGACATTAAAGGATAGTCATCAATGATAGTCAGAGATGCTTTATGATCACATCAATTAAAACTAGCCCATAAAATCCCAACATTTTTCATTAACTTCATCAAAGCTCGAATTAAAAAAAAAGAGAATATCACTGAAAGCTTTCCAAAAGCTTTAAAACATTAATTCAACATGACTGTAAATCGAACATAGAAAGTAACCGCAAAAACATTTTCTGACTCTTCATGTCTCTCTTCAGTCCCATAAAAGCCCAAAACAAAATATAAAGTTTGTTAACAAAGCAAAAAAAAAAATCATTTAGATACTACCACGATGAATAAAAAAAGTTTTTAACAGCTTCTCTCTTTTTTTCGTGTTTGTTTGTGTTTTGTGGTGGCATAGGCCATAGCGAGTGCTCAGACGATGAACACTTTTTGATGTGTTCATAAAGTAAGAAAAATAAATATAAATATCATAAAGGAAGAGAAAATTATGATATTTCAGTGTAATATGATATTGAATGGATGGTGAGTGTAATATAAAACCGCTGTTTATGAAAACATCGGTTTATGTTGTTGTCGTTGCTTCCCCTGTATACGCGCTAGAGAATTTTTTCTCTCAAAAGCGTCTTTCAAGTCAAATCGCATCGTTTCATGTGAGCTGTTGGGGGTGGTTTCTACTTTAATCTTTAGACATAAAAAATCAACTTTATAGTTATTAAGGGAAAAGAATATTGTCAAGCATTGTTATGTGTTTAGCTTCAGGCAAAAATTTTCCTTTCAGCTCGTAATACATTTTTAACCATGAAGATTTTGATAGCATAAGAAAATATGTGAAGGAAATACAAGAAAAAAGGTAAAGATTTGAATGTTACTTAAATAATTTTTCTCTTATTTTATTCCGAACTCAAAAATTAAATCAAATTTCAAAAATAATTGTTGATGAATTTTTAATGGAAAATTCCAAACAAAATCAGATTTAAAGTGAAAGATAAACTGAATTTTCCACATCGACCTTTTCATGAATTTTTTAATCGCAAAATTGTCAGGTTTTCAACTTTATGTTACTCAGTAGTGCATTTATTTTGAAAGAGAAAAAATATTAAATAAATTGAAGTAAATCTGGTAAATATGACTCAATTGCGATGTGGAATGATGTTTTTATCTCGATGTACTTAATGAACATTGCGCCATTGAAAGAAGGATTTAAACGACAGCTATGGGAATTCTCTATGTTCATCTGATGGCGTTATTTGAGGCTTGTCTGGAGGCGTGTCTGGACATCATTTTTCATAAGCTGAGATTCCACGTTTGAGTATCGCAAGGATTAAATTGTTTTTTTTTCATCGCATCGGTTTAAAGTTGCAAGTTTCAAATTTTCTTTCTGTATGTACGGTGTGTTTTCAAAATTGTTAGACTAGATGCAATGTTTGTCGTTTCCATCTAATCCTGAATTCACAATATAAGAGAAAAGAAATGAAACAACGACAATATAATTTCTTATTCCATGTTTTAAGCCAACGTGCATTGCAGTTTGTCTGAATAGGTTAAATGGAATTTCTCACTGAATTTTGAATAAAAGCTACGTGAAAAATTCTTCTTCAACATTTTTCCTCTTCTTTGTACTGAGTACAATATAAAATAATTAATATTGTTTCAGAAGTTCGCTTAATTGAAACACAAAACACCTTATGATCAACATTCATATTTGTTAATAAATAACTTCATTAACCTAGTCGAACTGCCACTGGGGATATTGATATTGGCAGGTTTCGCAGAATATTAAACACGCTAATAATGTTCACCAATGCTTGAACTGTAAAACTAATTGAAGTGATTCACAAATATTTAATTTGAAAAACAGAAATTTTCACCAAAGCTCGCTATCAGTTCGGACTGTGCGGTTTTCGATTCAATTCCACATTCGAATTTAATTACCAAGAGCAATTCGAATTTATGCATTGCATGAAAAATAGTCCAAAATGAACGTATTGTATGCATGTAAAAAATTGATAAAAAGCGAAAAATGGTGTGGAATATAATCACAACATTTTTTCTACTTCTTTACATATTTTCCTTTGCTGTGGTTGCACATGAAATCGTAATAAAGCAGAGAGAACTTGTAATTTTCCAGAGTTTATTTTTCACGCGCTTTTGTGGAAACAAAATATGAACACATTTGAGTGTAAAAAGAATTGAAAAGTCTTGAAGACCGACTGGGATGAAAACAAAAATTATGAATTTTTAATTTGCTTGGAAGGTGAATAAAGCGTGAATTTATATAAAGATTCTGTTATGTTGAATTGCTGTCGTGTTTTTATTTTCATTTTCTTTTTTATTTTCAAGCACGAAGGAAAATGAGGAATTGCAAGCGGAAAGAATATTTTTAACTTACTTTGTAGATGGATATCTAGCACAGAATGTTCATATCTCAGTTTATGTGGATATATGCATAAACTATGTAAGTTTTTTATCATTTAATATTTATCGTGAACACTTTGGCATCTCTATATGCGAACAACATGCACATAAACCGTATTGCTACAACATACACTCAGTTGCTATTTAAATACCGTCACCATGGATAAACCTTGACATTTTATTCAATTTAAAGAAGTAAAGAGAATTAAATTTTATTTACAGACATGAAGATTAAATTTGCCTACCTAGGAATTTGTTTAATGAAAAAATTAACAAACATTTTCTCACGCAAACTTTCCGCTCATATAAAAGCTTTTTATTAAATAAAGCTTAAAAATTGTTTTTTTACGACATGTGAATTTAAAATAAAAAAATAAATAAATTTGTCGTGTTGTTTATTTATATTTACTGGAATGGAAAAGTTGTTGACAGTTTATTTATATGCATCAAATAATTCAATTTTGCCTGCTATTGAGTCATTTAAAATTCAACACATCGTGGGACAATAATTATTTGATTAACAGGTTTTTTATTATGAATCTTGTGAATGTTGAATGCAAAAATGTGTCATAAAAATGGAATTAATTTAATATGAACTCATCGACGCAGAATTAATCGAACTCTAAATCTCGTGATTATTACTTTTTTGGATGAAATTAATTAAAACTAAATTTATGTCTACTCTTTCAGTCTTTTCATTTTTGTATATCTTGACAAAGTAGCAGCAGATTGAATCATTTCTCTGTGCCTGTGCTTTTGTTATAAATACTTAAAAGTCATTTTCCATTTCCATTGGTACAGATGACAGGGAATTTCCCCGAAATCATAAGAATGAAAGAGTTTTCACTCAGTTTCGCTTGAAGGCACGAGAACGAAACGATGGGGGTGAAGAGGGTAGGGGAATGAAAACGGATCATACTTGAGTGAGCTTAATTTTCGAGTGAGTGAGAATTGTGTAAAACACATAATCCAATTGGAGATATTGAGCGCACTCGTTTCTTCAGTTCAATACGAAGGCATTTGGATTCTTATGGAATTTTGCTAACGTCGTGAAAATTTGTCTCGTTCTCGTTATTTTTCTTTTAGCATTATACAAAAATGTTAAAGTTCTTTTGCTTTTAAGAAAGTGAAGCTTTCATTTCACGTCAGATGAGGTGAAACAACTCTGATGTAACAAACTACATCTTGTTGTTGCGTTGAAATAAAATTGATATATAATGGAAATAGAAAACGAAGAATTCTTATATAAGCATTCAACAGCTTCTTACAATGATATCGAAATTTTCCCAGCTCGTTAAAACTTTTCGTTTCGAAAGCTTTCTCTTTAAATTCAATTCAGTTCATTGACGATAGTTTTTTCTTTATTGTTCGTTTAGACATTTAAATATTTTGTGAAAATATCAAACCCAAATTTACAAAAATAAATAATTCAGTCTTATGAATACATTTAGTTTAATCAATTTATTTCCAACTGGAGTGATTCCAACACCATTAAAACCTCCTTTTAATTCGTTCTGCAATATGTATGTGAACAGAGAAAACTGTTTGTTTGCTTATCAATAAGGATTCAGTTTCATTCAATTTCCATTTTTGCTTGGATGCCTTTCCAATGAACCTCCTCTTATGAGATTTCGACTCATTTGCCATTCTCGTAAAATTCCAACAAATTTTGAATTATGAAAATCTTTTTCGATGAAAGAAGCTTTTAGATTTTAATTTTTGTTTCAGTTATTCTCACATTTAATTCAATATTTCCACTTATTCTGGTTCAATTATAATCCACTCTCGCCTTTAAAGCATTACTTATCATTGATATTTCACCTTCCAGGAATTTATTTTATTTCATTTTCACTCACTGTGATCAGCTTTTCAATAAATGTTGAATTTATTTCAATTAGAATGAACTTTGGATTTGTTTCTTGTGTCTCACTTTGTAATTGATGTCTGTTATGTGCTGCATTTGAGAGCAATTCAAATTCAATTTTCTTATTCAAGATTTTATTATTTGTTGCACATTGAAAAATTCAGTAAATTCCTGAGAGTAAAATAACGACAAATGCATCAGAAACATAAACACATTTGCATTACAATGAATGAGATAAGTTTACTGTAATGTAACATAAGGAATTGAAACTTAATTAAGCATTTGAAATTTGTAAATGAGATTTATGTTATGGATGGTGATGGCTTGGAATGATTTTACTCATTCACAAAGATTTCTTTCTATTTTGTATTAAAATTATGATTTTCTGTTCATCCCACCATCTTGTTTAATAAGACATTGACAAACTTTTCCACCTAAGTTTTTATGACAGCTTTGTGTCATGCTTTTCAGAAATAAACTTCTTTCAAAGCAGAAAATTACGAAATTTCATCTCGATTCTTCTATTCCATGATAAAATTCTAAATCAACACTTGGCACTTTTTTGATTTTCAACGATCATGAACACAACACAACATTATGTACAGGTTCCATTCAGACTGAGTTCAAAGCTTGATGTTTTTTCATCATCGACTGAATAACGAGGCTTTTCAACTTTAGTTAAAGAATTTTCCACTTGAGCTTAAAACTTGTAGAAGTTACAGCTAACGCTAAGTGAACGAAGTTTCTTGTCATTCACAACAAAAAATTGTGAAAATGTTAACTGGAAGTCTGTAGTAAGAAGCACAAACGAGAATAAATTTCTTTTTCACCATGGGAAAAAGGGAATCTTTCGAAAAAGAAACTTTTCAATTTTCCCATCGCAACAAATTATGATTTCTCAACTCTATTGCAACAACTGCACCCTTCTTAAAGATACTTTGCTCCCTGACTACGCTCAGTATTAATTTTCAAGAAAAGCGCTTGGTTGAATTATATAAAAAAAACTTTTCCACCGTACACTGACGAAAGAAGAAGAAGAAGGAATGAAAGAAGTTTAAAATAATTAAAACAGCACGTAGACGATGAAACGAGAGATTGAAAGAAATCACATTTAATTTTGCCTGAAAGCTCAAAAGGTAAGCAAAGAATTTAAAGTTTGAAAGTACACCACGGACACTGATGAAATACTAAACAATAAGAATGAAGTCCTTTCACTTACGAAAATTGGAGAGAGTGAAAGAGTGGGTCCTATTTCCTGCAGTGGAATTTCCTGCAATTTTCCTAGGATTCCTAGGAATCCTATGCATAGGAATCCTAGGAATCTTAGGAATCCTAGGAATCCTAGGATTCCTATATATAGGAATCCTAGGAATCTTAGGAATACTAGGAATCCTAAGAAAATTGCAGGCAGGATTAAGAGATTTCAGGATTAACTAAAGGTTAGATTAAGATTTTTCCTAGGAATCCTAGGATTCCTAGGATTCCTAAGATTCCTAGGAATCCTAGGAAGATTGCAGGAAATTCCACTCTTTTGCAGGAAATTCCACTTTCAAAGTGGAATTTCCTGCAAAAAAAAGTGGAATTTCCTGCAGTTTTCTTAGGATTCCTAGGAATCACACATTGCTGTCGGAAGTTAGTTGGAGACTGGAGTTTCTATGTATGTAAAAGAAAAAACACAAGCAACAAAGTGTTTTTATTATTTTCTTCATTTTCTTCACATGAAAAACATATTTTTTCTTTCCATCTTTTAGAGACGACAAAAATAATTATTTCTCAACATTTAAAGTTCTACACAGTGAAGTTTGAATTTTCTTGCTTTATTTTTCATCATTAATTTTTGTTACAACAAATAAAAAATTCTATTCTAAAGCAAGACAGATCACTTCATGTTGCAGAATTTATTGCTTTGAATTTATTATCGTTATCATAATATTTTACTATTTCTAGAAAATATTTACATAGAAACAACGCGTACACACATCATAAACTGAAATTATTTAGAGATGAGACTTGAAAAAGAAAATGAAAAAGTTTAGAAAGACAATTGCAATGTAGGCATTTCTCCTTCAGCGTCAAAATTAAATGGTTTCATGCTGGAGAGATGGAAGAAAAGTAAAATAAAAAAATATTTTGAAACTTATAGATACATAAATATGTATCAATCGCTGAGAAAGCTTTCGATCATCATTTGTCACAGTCTCGATCAAATTTTCTGGGGTCATTACACTAAATTTGATTTCGTATTTTTATTTGCATCATCTAAATCATTTTTAAGGCTGCTGCACTTGCTGATGCTGCTAACTCTGCCCTCTTCGTGAAAATCCTAATTGTCGAGATCTTCGGATCTGCCATCGGTCTCTTTGGACTTATCGTTGGCAAGGGGTCAAATAACCTCATTGGCTTAAGTCGCTTGGAGTCGAGCGTACAATTCATACGTCCCGGGTTCGAACCCCGACTTGGTCATGAGGTAGAGTGAAGTTTAGATACTTCGGCCCTTTAGTATAAATATACAGATAGTTACTATTACACTGCGAGAAGTATCTATAAGACCACCCTTATTTNTTTACATAGAAACAACGCGTACACACATCATAAACTGAAATTATTTAGAGATGAGACTTGAAAAAGAAAATGAAAAAGTTTAGAAAGACAATGTAGGCATTTCTCCTTCAGCGTCAAAATTAAATGGTTTCATGCTGGAGAGATGGAAGAAAAGTAAAATAAAAAAATATTTTGAAAATTTTTTTTTCACCGTGTATCATGCAAATGGTAACTGAAATTATGAATTTCATGCTTAACTGATCCCTTCTAATAATTTCAGTGACCATTTGCATGATACACGGTGAAAAAAAAATTTTTTCGGTTTACACGATACTTTGATGGATTATCTTTCAGATATTTTGGCCATTTTGCCATCAAATCGAGATACCATCTTCTAAAATATGTTTTAAATTAAAACAGAAGAGTCATATGAATATGTTGAAGTGAACTTAAGTCACATTTTATATCGATTTGATGAGTGGTGGATTTACTTTCTCGTAAAACCGTCAGCAGATACATGATTATATGTAATTAAAAATTATTTTGAATAAAAATTCAATAAATTATGTGCTTAAGTATTACATATTCTCGATATTGGATCTGTTGAGAATATATAAAAATTAAAAAAACATTAGTTTATTAGAAAAACATTCAAATTTGTAGTACTCATGGCACTTAATGGGTCATTGAGGACATTGCAAAATTTCCTTATTCAAAATGTAATTGAATTCAGCAAAAAATGAATAAGATCAATTAGTTCATCATTATGATTATCAATTATGGCGCAAAAACCATAAAATTGTAACAATACCGTTAAATATAAGAAGTGGTCTTATACAAAATTCGCACCACAAAACACATTTTTGTCTATCATTATTCCTTCTGTAGATAAAGTTTAACTTTTTTTTGATAAAAAGGTAAGTTTTGAAGGAGAAGAATAATTGTGCATCATTAGATTTTTTTTGCAGCTTCTCATTCTTGAATTATTAGTATAAATAAGGGTGGTCTTATAGATACTTCTCGCAGTGTATAATAAAAACAACATTAAAAGCTAAAAACGTAGTCAATTTGTAAAGTAATAGGGGGGTTGGCCAATTATGACACCACTTAAGGCTTAACACTTTGAGGGTTTATAAAAAAAATTAATATCTCCGAAGGCGGATAAAATTTGAGGAAATTTCTTGCACTTATGGAAACTGCATTCTTTTGGGTAGCATTTTGTTTTTTGGCGAAAGCTTAATATTGTTTAGTTAAGCTACAATTAAATGTTTTCTGCTAGTCTAGCCTTGGCTAATTGCGGACCACTTTTCGCTTCCCTCGGCTAGTTATGACACCATGGTCCGTATCTAGATACGGACCACTTCTGCTTNTGCGTAGAAATTCTGAAACCTGGAGGGTATATTTACATAAAAATATATTTATAAATATTCAAATAAATCATAAGAAGAAAGCAAGAAATAATCTAAAGAAAAAAACATTTATTATGTGTTTTTATGAAGCAAATGCTTCAATTATTATTTCACTTCATTATATTCTTTCACTTGTTTGTTCTTCCATCTCTTTGAGAATGTAAATAATTAATTGAAAAACAATACAACTTGTAGCAATCATGTCGTTGCTCATTGAGTCTTTTATCTTTAAACTTCACTCCAACTTTTCTCTCCGTTAAGAATATCTGCTTGGGAAATTGTTTTAATGATGACCTAAATGGAAATTGTTCAATTATCTCACTAATCTCCTTTGGCAGATAATGCTTTCTGACATCTTCAGTTGCACAATATTTTTGTTTCAAGACAAAACATTTCGTGCTTAGAAATTACTTTAAGTTATTTTTTGTTCTCACCGCTTAAATGCTGAAAAAAGATTCTACACTTTTTCTTTAAACTCACAGTGGACGAATCATCATTACTTTGAATCTCAATGAGCTCTCTTTGGGTTTCGTGAAATGTTTTGAAGTCTTCAAAACTAATTAAAGCACGTTTTAATGTCAAATTTTCTCCGTTTATGTTCACTTTGTGCTTGCAACTGTTTTAAGCGATTATTGTACACAAGTCCCTTACGAGATGGTCTGTTGAATACTTTGATAACTTTTTATTTAATTCAAACACAAACAGTAAGGTTAAATTTTTATTTTTTCATCGTCGTTGTGTTCTGAAACTTAATATATAATTAACATTCTGCCAGAACGGAAAAACAAAAGGAATAAGCGGAAGAAATCTTTTTCTCGTCTCATCATAAACAATTATGTTAATTCATTTCAAGTAAAGTTCCGTGAGCTGTTTTTGAAAAAAAAATCTTTGTTCTTGGAAATAAAATAAAGCGCATCTCGTTAAGTTTGAAATACGAAAGCGTGTCTCGTGCAGCAAGTGAACATAGAGATACGAACGTGAAGCTTCAAACTAGAAGTAAATATTAATTTAATTAAATAGTAATAAATCATTCTCAGAGAAGGCATGTTCTCTGTTGTTGAAAAATATCGCAAAAAGCAAAAAGTGGTGAATATTCTGGAATGGCTGGCTGTTCAAGTCATTTAATATGACATTCAGTACCTTCGTTCAACTTCTTTTAGCTCATTTTAAATTTCGAAGACAAAGAAATATCTTTCGTTCAGCAAGATTTAAATATTTTAATATTCGTCATCTTTTGCATTCATCGTTTATGAATGAATAAAAATATGAAAAATTTAAATGTTGCGACGATACAGAATAATACAACGATTTAATCTCCCACTTCATTCACCATCCGCATTACAAAGATGTGAAATTAATGTTCAACAATAACAATTATTAAGCTTCATAATCATTTACAATTCTCGATATTAATTTTTTCTTTTGCTTTCTTTCTTTCAGGCAGTGTCAAAACTCAAAAGACGTGCAATTGAAAATAAAATGCCATAACATTGAACCACCTAAAATGTTCTTAATATTGAGGGCGTGAGTGAATGAATTGAAATTTAAGATTTTCTAGTTCAAACCACAAATAAACCCATCAAGCTGTGACTACCATTTGTTAAATGATTATTCCGCTCACGTTGCAATCCAATTTTCAACTTTTCTCCACGGTTCCCTTCTCTGCTTTAAATTTATGCGGCGACCATAAATTAATTTTTCATAATATGAACACGAGCTATTTTAATAGGCAGAGAAAATGTATTTTTAATACGATTTCAACATCCAATTTCTCGTTATTCTAACGCTTCCCCCAAGGGTGCAAATTAGCGCGAGCGGTACTTTTATAAATGTGTTTTTTCCCATTGCTCGGCAAACATCGTAGATCTAAAGCTCTTGTTATTTTTTACTTTATATTCTTTTTATTTTATGAAGGAAAAATCGAAAAGTAGATTCCTCACTGTGAATGAATGCTTTAAAGAAAGCCAATTTTTCAATCACTTTCAAATTAGAAAGAAAGACTGACATGAAATGGAAAAAATAATTGAAAGGTGGAACTAAGGAGTCTACGATAGATGCAATGCATGAGAAAAGAATGGAAAAATCTCCTCAGATCATTTCTAAAATTTACTTTTCTCTTGCATTTTACATTACATTTCAAGCAAGCATCGAATCAATGTCATTGCAATCAGCCAACAAGTTTCAATTGAATTTTTTATGAGACAATTGTTGAAACTCACTGAATAAACTAATTCAATGATTTATTGCACAATAGCTTATTCAATCTTAAATAATGGAATGTTAAATTGAAAGTTTTAATAACAATTGTTCCATTATCTCCAAGATTCAATCTCTTCCAGGCCATTGGAATTCCGCTTCAAGCCACTTCAAACGTAACCCCAATAAAAACAAAATCCTTGAAATCGGTTACTACATCGGAGATAGATGCTTAAACCACATGTTGAAATGTAAGTATATCTACCAGGATAAAGCTTAAACATATTGAATCCAAGATTGAATAAAATAAAAAAGGCAGGCATCACAAAGAAGCAATAGATGGTGAGAAAATCGTTCTGTGGTGAACAGGAAGTTACCGAGATTTTTCGGAAAATTGTTTTGCTTTGCTTTTAGCATTCAAGCGTCACAACAAAAGCCAAAATCGATTTCCGCAAATTTGTGCTGAGTTAAAAGAAAAAAAGGCGAGAGAAAAATGAAATATGATGTATTATGGCACCTTTCCCTTTCCTCCCCCCGAACCCACCCACTTTTTCTAGATATCATTGGAAAAGCTAAACATAAAAGTCACATAACAATAAAATCAGGTTAAATGCTGCTATCAATTTTCTTTCTCTCGACACTAGCTCGTCTTTTTTCGTTGGGCACGTGAGGGGGAAGAAAAATGAAAAGGAAATTAAAAATAAATTTAATTCGATTTATGAATGGGAATGGTAGACAAAACAGAATTCAGGGATGTTTTTTGTGGAACTTCTGAGACACAATTTAACTTTTTACTTGTCACAAGATTTTTTTTTCTTTTCAACATCTCTGGTGACGAGACGACGATGAACGCTGAAGAGTAGGAGAGATGATGGTGCTTTGTTACGACACGTTCAGGGACATCGAGACGTCGGTTAAAGTAGAAGCTGAAGCGCAACGGATTCAATTGAAATGCCAGAATATATTCGTATTAAGCAGTCATTTATTATATTTTCCATTCTCCAACTCCGCCTTTCATCTCGTCGCCCGTTCCCCCCGCAGAAAGACTCAATTATTTAAATCTCTCCTTTTATTCACTTTTTTTCTTCCTTAACTGAACAGAATGTAGAATATAAATTTTATTCCAGTGGAAAAAAAAAGTATAATGCTGTAAAACTTTTAAAGAAGCAGAAAAACCATTTTGCCGTTTCACCCGAAAACGAAGAGCAACGAGATGTGCCATAAAGTCGCGCATATTACGAGAAATGATCTTCTTTCTTTGATTTCTCATTCCGAATAAAAAAGTTTTCCTGCTTAACGTCTCTACATCTTCTCATCCGAGATTTTCTTCATGTTTTTATTCTTTTTTTGCTTTTAACGTCAAGACCATCAATGCGGGGTGAACATTTCAAATATCAAACTCGAACTCATATTTTAAATTTCTTTTACCCTCGAAGTTATAACGTGATCTGCTTTTGTATGTGCTGATTATTGTCATGAATCGCTCATTTCGCTATTCATTTGCAGAGAAAATAAAATTCTTTGAAAATTTGCTGCGCTTTTTTCTCATCTCATTTTTATTCCAAGAATTGTTTCGTAATTTGAAAAAAAATGTTGAGAAAGCTTGAAAAATTTTCAACTATGCATTTATGCACATATGCACATATGCAATTATATGCGATTTGTAAAATTGAAACTTCTTCTGATGATAAGTGATTGAGAGCTTTATTGTCATGATTGTCATTAGTCATGACCTTCTGTTTTTGAGTTCTTTAATAATGAAATGCTATCTATGTAAATGGTTAACGGAAGTAAATGTCAGAGTTAGTGGGTGGATTTTAAAATAAGAAATGGAGAATAATTCATAAAGTCTAATCTTGATGGAAAATCAACCTCTTATCTGTTGGATTTATCTAAAAATATACAAATTTACTTTATTTCTAACAATATAAATTAATCGAAGATAAAATAAATTAATTCTATTGAAAGGTATATTCTAAGATGAAAATTATAATTAGTTACAATATTTTCAATTCATTTGATTCTGCAATCAAACTCTAGAAGGAGCTTTGATCAATTGAGAAAATTTTCTACTTCTTACGTTTTTTCCTGGCAAATACTTTAAAATGAAAAGCTTCTTATTTATTCTTTGTGCTCCATCACTTTTTAAAATATCGAGGAAATAGGGTAGATGATCAAATTTATGACAACGAAAGCTGATTCTGTCTATACAATTTCTGATTTTCCGATTTCGATGATTCGCCCTATGCGTCTGGGAAAAAAAAGATTCAAGATGATTTGTTCTTGCTGTTGTGAGTCAACCTTGTAGAATTTCCTTTCATACACTCAGCTTCTTCACATTTAAGCCACACGTTATTGATGATTCAAGATTAAACTGAATGTGCTTGTTGAATCTGCTTATTCAACTTCTTCAATTATTCAAAAAAAAAAACGCAACTTTATTGCAATTGAGAAGGGATTTAAGATGCTTAAAGATACTTCAAAATAAGTTTTCCTTCCCGTTTTCACGAGAGATATGCTTGTAAGGGAATATTGAGTAGAAGAATAAATCGGACGAGCTTTACATGCACAATGTACATATGTTCATGTTTTGATTTATGCGCATTCATGTTTATTTGACTTGCATTTCTACTGTTTTCAAATTAAAAACTTTTTCTTTCTGCATTCTGCTGCAGTTCATTTCATTTGCAATCCTCAAATGAGTTGAACACTTTTTTAATATGTTTCAAGTGGATACGAAAATTAAGCAAAGTTTTATATTTTTGGGGATAATTAAAGAGAATTTATTCGAGTGATAATAAACTTGGATCTCGACTAATGTTTATGATTTCGTTTTAATTTGGCGCACAAAGCTATAAATATCAAGAGCTTTTTTATATGATATGTTGGGAACTCTAAAGTAAGTAGAACAAACGCGATTTCCCAAGCGAGAGATTTACGATAAACTTTTTCTAATAAAATGCTGATGTGTGTTGTGCATAGAAAAATATTTATTTATTTGAAATTTAAAGAAAACTTTGGTATACATTTCCAATTCGTGTTTTATTCATTACATAGTTGATATTTATGGATTTTATATGAAGTTTAGAGCATTGCATGAAAGTCTACTCTTTAAAGATTTAAAGCTTCTTTTAATGTTTGATGTGAAATATTTTACGAAATGAAATATCTTAGATCGTTGCAAAAAGATTTCTTTAAAGAACTTAGAAAGATTATGAGAAAAGTCTTGAATGCGACGGATGATTATATTTTATTTTTATTCAACATTGGGCTGAAGAATGTTTTAGACATTTTAACGCTTTGAAATTCTTCTTTAAAACTTCACTTTTCATGAAAACTGTTTGATTGCATCTCTTCAAAGAAATCATCAGACTTCTTTCTAAGCTAATCAATCATCTATTCAATCAAAACGCTTTCTTTGATTTCTGGCAAGTAGAAAAACTGCTTGACTACTTTTCTAAATTTTCCAACAAAGAAAATTTCACATAATTTTATTAACTCCCTGTTCACTCTTCCACGATTGAAAATCAGTAGGAAAGAAGTTGAGGATTTGGTCTCCAGTAAATTTTTTTCGATAATATCATATAATAAATTTTATATTTTTATTCTCTTGAGTAGATATCACATTAAAATATTTTTATGGGATTCGTGGTTGCTACTTCAAAGTGCACTATTTTACTTCGTAAAACATAAGAAGGAAATTTCATTCGGGAAGAGAAAAGAAATGAAATTCATTCTGAGCTTCAAGATTTTATTGCTGCCACCACTCACTTGATTTGAAAAAAATCCTTCTACAAAACGTTCGCGAAAGCAGCCACATACATAGAACTACAATTGAATTATCAATTTTTCCCTTTCAAGAGATTTCTTCTTAATGCATCTAAATTGATGATGGCACACTGGTGTGAATTGAAAGTCGAAAAAAATCCAAAATAGAAAAATAAGGGCACTAGAATATTCCACAAACACACGAAATAAAAGCGATATCGATAGAAAAACAATTTTCCCCGGTAAGCTTTATTTCTCCTTCTTTTTATCTCGGCTACGTTGCGAAATTCGATCAGCTCAAGCAGGATGTAAAATAAATTTTCCCGTGCTGTCGGAAATTTCCCATGATGATATCAATAAATAACCTCGTGAAAAACGAAACGAACGATGGGGTAGCATGTTATGCATGAACCAAAGCGAAAGCGTTTTGGATCTACTTTTATTTTTCGGGAACGAGAAATGCATTTTCACAACAAGTCTCAAAGGACGAGAAGTCATCCTGTGTTTACCTGATAAACAATCTCGATTCTTGTTCTGTTTTGGTAACTTTTTGGGATGTGCTTCTTATATCCCAGAAAATCAACAAAAGCTTACGAGAAGATTAAATGAATTTGTCAATGGCGAGGAAAATAACGTCATCTGATGCCATCTCGACAATATTTGTTCACCTTTTTGACCTATTTAAGAATCAAATGAAATTTCTCATTGTAAATTTATAATTTTTCATTATTGTCGCTTGAAGCTCTTAGATTCCCTCTGCTCGAATGGCATTTAATATACTCGAAGTTGTGTTTCAACAGCCCTCGTTTATTGAAAAATTCACAAGTTAAAGTTATCGAGGTATGTTCATCAGGTATGAAAATAGGAAATTTCAGTTCAACAGGAGGTCATCTCACAGGTTCTATGACTTTAAATTCTCACAATCAGTCAATTTTCATTCAAAACTATTTTCTTCATTGTTACGGCCTTATTCGTCAATTATTTTTATTAAATAACTTACTTCAATATGAAATTTTATTTCACTGATTTAAGCATTCAACAGAAAATTAATTTCAAAATTTTTTTATTTTCAGTTTTTTTTGCTTCTTTTTTTTGTTTCTCGTTTCACAGCACAACAATAAATATGTTATTGACCGAAACATATAAATACAATATGAGTTGTGGTGGGTCCAGATGATGTTCGCCCAACATTATTTCTCGGAGCATTTTGTGTGTGAAAAGCAAACTTTGATGAATATTTTATTCAACGATAACGAGTTATTTCTGTATGTTCACTTCGATTGTTTCAGTGATTTTCGATACCACGATTTTATGTTGTGAATGTTATGAAAAATGAAATTAACGAGAGCGTATGTTTTGAGTTGCGTTGGAATAAATAAAGAGTTAATGAAGTAAAAGCTTAAAACAATAACAACATAAACGAATGAATTTTGATTTCGGCTCATGTTTCAATATCTGCTTAATTATGATAACTACGGCATTCTATCGATTTAATATATTTAATTAATGAGAACATCTCTATAAATAACATAAACATTAAATGCTTGATTATCTATCGCTTATATTGAACATAATTAAAGCAAATAAATTAGAAAGTTTAAAGAAATGTCAAATTTTCCTTATCGAAATGAAAGAAATTTCCAGTTCAAGTCTCAATACCAACTTCAGATTCTTAGACGAAAATAAAAACAAAACAAATTGCTATCGTTTGTTTGTCCAATGTCTTCTTTTTCTGTTTGTAACATAAATGAAGTTGTAAACAAATAACAAAATGAATAATGAAAAAATAGTATGAGAATCTCTTTGAGTTTTCGTACTTTCAATCATTTAATCTTCGTAAATAGTTTAGAAGAGAATGAGATGGAAACGTCAATAAAGTTAAAGAAATAATTTTTTTTGTGAAATAATTCATAAAACCAAGAAGGTGGAGATGATTCTGTCAAAAGTGGACATCAAATGTTATAAAAGCGTTCATTTAACTGTAAATAATTTATAAGAAAAGTCGTTGAATCGATATTTGTTTTAAATCGAACATTCTCATGATCACTGAATGCAAAATGATGTTGTTAGTATTGAGTTCTATGAAAATGTTAAGATTTGAGTATGTGCACAATTTTCACATATAAAACATGATAAATAACCATCGGAAATTGTTTGTTTCAAGTGCTGGGAAATTTGACATTAAAATTTAATGTTTTACAAATTTAAATGGGGAAAATATTTGAATAGCAAATTCGGTGGAAATGCTTCGACTGCGGTTGTAGCAAAAACAAATTCTCGCTTAAAATTTGCTTTTCATTTTCACTCAAAGCGCGATTGTTTATGTTTTCGTTTTTGTGTATGCACACATTTCTGATGCTTTTGTCAGTGAGAAATGTAAAGCTCATTAAATATGTGGGAAAATTCCATTGAACTTTGCTTTATTTATAGTAAATATTTTAGGTATGTTTAAAAAGGAAAAGAAAAGGATTGTGAAAGACTCAAGAGAAATAAGGAAAGAGTTGAGAAATTTTAAATGTTTGCAAAACTTTATGAAAAAAAACTTTTAAATTAGTTTAAAGTGGAATAATTTTCGGATGAAAAAAATTGAAATTGTTTAAAAATTGAAATAAAATTGGAAAATCAATCTCATCGATCTTACATTAATTAACATTATTGATAATCAATCATCATGAATGGAGTAAAATTTTAAATTATTCAGCAAAGCTGTTGAATGCAGAAGGTTTTCAGCCTGAAAGTTACGTGGGATGAAATGTGAAAATCAAATGAAATTCTTGTAAAATGGAAATGCCAGAATCAGGTAAGTCGAGTGCAATATTAATTTTTCATTATATTGTTACTTAAAATGGTTGAATTAATTGTCACCGACATTTGGTTCTCCATCTCCAACTTCGTAATCACTGACATCTGGATTGAAATTAATTTTTTAGATAATGTCCTACTTCCAAATCACTTTCAAAATACGTCTTTGAGAAGAAGAACATTGAATTAAAAGCTCAATTAAAAATTTAAGTAAAAGATTGACTTCATTTTGTTCAGCTTCCTGCTTTCATTTCAGGTGGGCTGAAGAAATTAAAGAAAGAATCTGCTTCAAAGAATGACAAGGCAGAAGGAAATTCACTGTTTTCAAATGAAAGATTTAGCATTGACATGCTTCAGGACATAGAACCAGAAATGTGGAATCACAGTTGGCGGTTCTGAATCGTTTTCTGAGTAGCTTGGAGGGATTTCAATACCTGACACTTTGCATTCTTCTTCTGATGGCTGGTAAAGGCCAATGACGATCTTCTTTTGCTTCCTATAGAGTTCATCATGTTTGCAGTTGAAAAATCTTGCGGTGAATTTAAAGCTTTCAGTTCTCTCATTTAACTTTTATTTCTTTTTTTAATCCTCTTTAATTTTCAATCGTCTGATTCGATTTCTTATACAAGAGTTTCTTCCAAAATATTTTTAATTTTCGACTAATGATCTATATGAGTAGCGACATCTTTGTTTGATGATCAAAAGCTCTATTTAACTGACAAAAATTTTTTAACACACCGAACATTTTTTAACTAGGTAAATACTAAACTTGTTTATTTTTATTCAACAATCCAAAATCGTTTCATACAAAAAATAAAATTATATATTATATTTGTTAGATATCTCCGTTTTCCAAATGCTTCGCATTGGTAGAACCCAAATTTATATCTATGCTGTCAATGACTTTATTAGCCTCTTGCAAAGCCTAAAAAAATGATTAATTTGGTTGCAATTTAATACTCATAAGATATCTTCAATTAAATTATTCATAATTACCTGAAGCATTTCGTTCACTTCCTTGCGTTTCAATTCAATGTGTTTTGCCTCTGTTAATAAATTTGATGAATTTCTTGCTTTGTAGACATTTGTGATAAGATGACTTCCAACTTCTTCGATAACATTGTTAATGAGAAAACACATAATGGTCTTAGGCACGAAATCTTGAATATCTTTTTGAACAATATTGCAATAAGATGTCACAAGATTTTCAAGAATTAATGAACTCTTTTTTCTGATTTCGTTATTTTTATCCCCATTTTTCAACACTCGATTAATGTCTTTCCAATCTTTGATAACATTAGAGTGATTCACTGGTGATTTATCAAAATCTGGATGAATCTTGTTAATGTATGCAACTTCAACGTGAATCAAATTCTCAGTCATCTTCTTAGTGTTTTGTCGGAAACTTTCAATAAGTTCACTCATTTCATCAACAATTGCCTTCTGTAAATATGGAAATCGTGTGAAATGTGCTTCCATTACTTTGCCACAATGTTCAATAATTCGATTCATTTCCATTAAAATCATTTCGATACAATGCAATGAAGGATTTCGAAGTTCTTTAATGAACTTTTTCACATTTTTTTGAAATAAAGCATCAAAACTAGGATCATCGTAAAGAGTTGGACGAAGACTTGAAGAGTATAAACTTTCAATGTCAATCTTCTCTATAAATTCTACTTCCGGTTTAATCAGTTTCAGTGAATTTTCAAATTTCTCATGTAAAATCTTATAAATCCTTGTGTCGTATTCAATTGATCCTTCAATAGCTTTTCGATAGTGATAAACAAATATATTGATGATTTTAAGAAGCATACTGTCGTCTCCATCTTTGATCATCTCTCCATATGATTGCTTTACTTGATCATAATGCGAAAGTTTATCTTTAATTCGTTTTTTCAATTCCGGTAAACATTCCTTAATATGATTTATTAATCGTTCACTCAATGACCTTTCTAAATACGGAGTTCCATTTTGTTTCGCTAATTTCGGGTAGAATTTCTCAAAAAACTCTTCTTCATCTCTCAATTGTTCTGTAATTCCTTTTTTGTCAATGATATCTTGTTGTGATCGATTAACAACTCCAACTATTCCCAAATTCATTGAAATAATATCTCCCTTTAGCATGGCAGTTGCATCGGTGCCTTTGTCCATCAAATCAAGTTTTGTAAGAACTCCCAAAGTTCGTTTCCCTTCCGGATCAACTACCTTTGCAAATTTTATTGCTTCACTTGTTGCAATATTTGCGTTTGCACTAGAAACTGCTAATATGATGCTATTTGGGTTCGAAATGTAATGAAACACAAGCTTTTTAATTTGCCTTTCTATATTCCCGGGTTGATCGCCTACTGGAACTTTTGTGAATCCTGGAAGATCCACCAAAGTCAGATCAACAACATGAGGGGAGAAAATTTTCAAATTTATTGGTTTATCACTAATTCCTTTGTTTTCTCCGGCTTCAAAGTCAGTTTCTTGTTCAATTTCTTTACAAATTTCATCAAAATCCGTGAACTTTTCTTCATTGTGTGAAAACTCGCCCCATTCTTCATATGAATTTTACAGAGTCATAGAATTTGAAAAAGTTATCGCAAATGATGTCATTTTTATGTGGAAAAATATTTTTATTACCTTCGCTTTGTTCAGAATTTGGTGAAGTCTTGACTAATTGCAAAACCAGAGGTCTTCGAGTAACTATGCCAGTTCCACGAGGCAAGAATGAACGACGAACAATTGATTCGATAACTGAAGATTTTCCTGAACTCTGAAAACAATATTTTAAATATTTTTTGAAATAAAATAGCGAAGTTGACTTACTTGACTTCCAATAGCTACAATTTGAGGCAACTCAAATGTGTTTGCAACATTAATTTGGTTAAATACGTCTTGCAGTTTATTGACGACAGAAATTAATTCTTTCATTTTGAAAATCTTTAGAAAAACATGAAAGTAAAAAAGTTAATTTTGAAATTTTATCTACTTATTTTTCGGCAAAATCAAAATGGGGATGGTTTTGGATTTTCTATAACTCTGTAAGTTGCACAAGTACTGAGTCATATTGATAAAAACTTTTTTCTTTTTCCTAGAAATTCACAATGACGCAATTAATTCAAAAATTTTCAAATGGGCGTGAACTTTAATTTTTATAGTCGAAAGTTATCATTTAAATTAATTCAAGCAGCATATGACATAAAATTAAATTGTTTAAATGTAAAAAATATTTTCAAATTCATGAAGCTTGAATTTATGAATTAAATACATTACTTGAATCAACTTAGGACTGCTTATGAATCAAAGTATCAAATATAAACTGTTCACTTTTTAATTTAGTTATAATTTTCACAAAAGATTGAATTTTTTTTTATATTTTGACAATAGAGACGAAAACTTTCAAGTTTCACCTTCTCCACACTGAAAATTAATGATTTACGTTGTGGTTGGATTTACCTTTTATAACTCGATATTTGTTATCTTTTTAATGCCTCTACGGACTAAATCAAATATAAAGTTCATGATAAATTTGATATTTCTTATCAACAAATGAAAGGTTTGATAATAATTGTCCAATAATTTAACTTTATCACTCTTATTTTCTTCATGGAAATGATAATTACTGATAAAGTATGTTCCGGTTCCTGTAGATAAGCTTTCTTTATCGTAAATCCCCTAAATTTTACTCTCCAATTCCTTTATCTTTTTAAAAAAACTTGCATTAAATTGATTTTCGAAATAATTTCTTTATGTACGTCGTTATTAAATCTTTTCCATTATCCACTTACATAAACACGATTATGTTCACTTATTAACTAAAAAATCTTCTGTTCTCATTTCCATGCCAAAAATTTATTTCTTGTTAAACAACAAACCTGAAAAATCAAAATGATAAGAAAATTTTATCAAATATTAGCGACAATGACTTCAAATCTGCTATTAATACTTACAATGAAGTAGTTAATACTTCAAACTCAATAAGTAAACATGTTAGTGGAATTAAAAGTTTTCATTGTCTTGACAAGCATTTTAATCATAAATGCAAATTCACAGGAATTATTTCCTGTCACTATAATTCATTTAAATGATATGCATGCACGTTTTGATGAATCAAATGTTGAGGCGAATGTTTGTAAGCCTGGTAACAATGATTGCATTGGTGGATATGCGAGAATTGTAACAAAAGTCAAGGAGTTGCTGCAAACTAAAGCTGCACTGAATCCGCTTTATCTTAATGCTGCTGACAATTTCCAAGGCACTTTGTGGTACAACATGTTTCGATGGAATGTCACCAGTTACATGTTGAACCTTTTACCGGCTGATGCAATGGTGAGAAGCTTATCATCGACAAATGGTAGATACTTGAGAATTTATCTAATCTTTATGTAGACTATTGGTAATCACGAGTTTGATGATGGGATTGAAGGATTAGTTCCATTTCTCGAAGCCAGTCGCTCGCCGATTTTAATTTCTAATATTGACGACACACTTGAACCAACCTTTCAAAATATGTACACAAAATCAATGGTGATAACAAAATATGGCAGACCAATCGGTATCATTGGTGTGACAACAACTTTCCGATCAAATTGGGGGCAACTCAATATTTTACCTGAAGCGGAAGCGGTCAAAGTTGAAGCTGAAAGATTAAAATCAGAAGGTGTTGATATAATTATTGTCTTATCACATTGTGGTCTCGATCCTGACAGAGAGATTGCGGTTCATGGAGGTCCAATTGATATCATTGTCGGAGGGCACAGCCATTCCTTCCTGTGGTCTGGGGAGAATCCACCAGGCCCCGATGGTGTCGTTTCATCATACCCAACAATACAGAAACAAGACAATGGACGTGATGTTCTAATTGTGCAAGCTTCTGCTTACAATAAATATCTTGGAGACATTACATTGTACTTCGATGAAGCTGGTGAAATACAAGACTATGAGGGATCGCCTATTTATATGAGTCACGACATTCCACAAGATCCTGAAATTCTCGCTGAACTTATTCCTTGGAAGGTTGTTGTGGATCAAGTGATATTCAGACATATTGGCGATACGAAATATGAAATCCCCAGGAATCGTTGTTATTCAAAAGAATGTCCAATGGGAAACTTAATGGCTGACACTTACGCTTATGCTGTAATAATTTTCAAATGTTTACTTCGAAAGATTTCATAAAACTTATAAAACTTCTTTATAGTTTCTCCATAATAATCCAGATAATGAAGGTTGGACAGGTGCATCGATTGCATTGGTAAATCCTGGAGGTATTCGTGCTGGTTTATCACGAGGTGACATCGTTTATGGAGATATAATTACAACAACTCCTTTCGAGAATTCTGTTCATAATATTGAACTTCAAGGAAAGTTTATCAGACAATCTTTGGAGTTTTCAGTTGCAAATAATGAAAGTTTGATTCTCTTACAAGTGTCGGGACTTAAAGTTGTTTATAACATGGCGAATGAAGCAAATAATCGAATTGTGTCACTTGACGTTCTCTGTCGTGTCTGTGATGTCCCTCGATACGAACCAATCGATGATGAAAAGTTTTATCGCCTAGCAATGCCAGACTTCTTAGCAGGTGGTGGCGATGGTTTTACAATGATTGGTGAAAATAAACGAAACACAATCGTCGGTCCATTAGACATTGACGCACTTGAAAACTTTATTTACAAAAATTCACCAATGACTCTTCCATTTGTCATGGGCCGCATAATGTTTTTGTAATTACTTATTAAAAAATACAAAGATGATATTATTGATTATAACACCTAGTGAACTAGTTAATCATTTGCCTACTTTGAATTTCATTTCATATGCTCACATTAAATTCCTCCATACTGACCACATTTCGATCATCTTTGTCGGTACTTCTTGGTTTTTTTACATCGAGTCTCTCAATGATTACGACTTTATACTATCGACACGAAATATGGAAGCTTGTAGCTCTGCTTGATAACATGACAAAAGCTTTTAAAATAATTAATATAAGTAGAAGTTGGAGAGAATATAGATTAATTCTTTGGAGTTATTTTACAAACATCGCCATTTTCCTTGTAATACTTGCGCTTGTAATGAAAATATTTGACGACCATCATTTCTCATTGATTTGATTAATTTATTTTTATAATTCTTTTACAGCACATATTAAGTGATATCAAAGTTAAAGAAGCTAGATCAATGTTTTTAGAAAAAGATGTGAAAATTTCAAGCTTTCGGTTGGTAAGGAATGACATGCATTGGAATTAATTTATTTCTTTCTCTTTTTTCTATTTTTGTTCTTTTCAAAGCGTATTATTAAAACGATGTTGATAAAGTCTTTGATTTGAAATCTTTTTATTGTAGTGTCTTCATGACATACACTGCGAGAAGTATCTATAAGACCACCCTTATTTATAGTAAAAATTCAAGAATGAGAAGCTGCAAAAAAAATCAAATGATGCACAATTATTCTTCTCTTTCAAACTTACCTTTTTATCAAAAAAAAGTTAAACTTTATCTACAGAAGGAATAGTGATAGACAAAAATGTGTTTTGTGGTGCGAATTTTGTATAAGACCACTTCTTATATTTCACTGTATTGTTAAAATTTTATGCTTTTTACGCCATAATTGATAATCATAATGATAAACTAATTGATCTTATTCAGTTTTTGCTGAATTGAATTACACTTTGAATAAGGAAATTTTGCAATGTCTTCAATGACCCATCAAGTTGCCATAAGTACTAAAATTTTAATTTCTTTCTAATAAACAAATGTTTTTTTAATTTTTATATATTCTTAACAGATCCAATATCGAAAATACATAATACATAAGCACATAATTTATTGAATTTTTATTCGAAATAATTTTTAAATGCATATAATCATGTATCTGCTGACGGTTTTACGAGAAAGTAAATCCACCACTCATCAAATCGGTATAAAATGTGGCTAAAGTTTACTTCAACATATTCA
This sequence comes from Clunio marinus, assembly GCA_900005825.1. Taxonomy (NCBI): domain Eukaryota; kingdom Metazoa; phylum Arthropoda; class Insecta; order Diptera; family Chironomidae; genus Clunio; species Clunio marinus. The sequence goes on from CVRI01000003.1 coordinate 204,325, forward strand.
TATGATCCTCCTGCTTTAATTTAAATCATATTTTGATTATTTATTGAAAGAATTATAATAATTTACCAAACTCACTCCATTGCACAATTATCACAGTTAAAAGTTTTTTCTGCATACAATGGCTCATGTCTTAAGTGAAAATCTAATGACTTCATCTTATTCTTTGTGATTTTTTTCGTTATCATCAAGAACTTCAGCGTTGTAGTGCAATGCATCGTTTGTGCATTCTTTTAACACTTTACCATAGTGATTACAATAAATGGACGAGAATTTTGGATGAACATTACTTACGGTGATTTGCGAGAACAAAGGAATTCCAAAATATATTCAAACAGTAAATGCATGAGAATTTCAAGCTACTGTGATGGTTTCTTTCAATAGAATAATTTAGAAAGGTAAGAAAATTGTGATGAAATTGTAAGAATTCCTGTGAATGTGCAGTTTCTGTTTTTCACATATTTTACATCAATAACATTCGTTTTTTTATTTTCTTTCCTTTCTGCTGTAATGCGTTGTTTTGTAATGGAGAAAAAGTTGAAGAGGATTTTCAAAAGTAAGGGAACATGTCAGACATTCATATCTTCCAAAAGTGCAATCATCAGCAAGTCTTTCTTGACATTTATCTGTGACAGATCCTCCTGTGAGTCCTTCATCTTCAGATACTAGCAGATTTATCATATTATTGCTCGGATTTTTATGAAACCTTTGATGCATGATTTCACAGAGTTGTGCATTTTCAGACCATCTTTCATGAGATGATGAGCTTTATGAACTTTCATCTCTTCAAACGACTTCATATAAATTCCACAAATAAAACAAAGAATTAAAATTTGAATATTTTTTTGCATGAGTTCTATGATAATTGACAAGTAAAAGACAATCATAGAACATCTTTGAGCAAACAAAATAGCAAAATAACAGATCCTAAAAATTAAGGAAATCTGTCATGTTATTTATAAACTGGCGATATCTTTCTTTGCATCATCATCCTCATCGAATCATCATTGAAGAATTTTAATTGTGATTTCTGAACTTTCAAAGAAAATTTCGCTAAGACTTCATTGTTGTGAATTTACACACTCTTTGTGGAAGAAACTTATTCGATTTTAGAAAAACTGAGTATGATGTCCTTTGAACTTGTTCTTATTCAATTCTAAAATTATCAAATCCTTTTTGGATGTCGCAAAGTCGACAAAAAACTATTTTATTCATTCTGACAAAAGAAGAACTACCTAAATTAAATTTTCTTGTTTCTTATTTTTGGTAAACAAAGTTGTTGAAGTGAAAAACTTCTGAGAAGACACATTTCCGAAAAGAAGAATTTTGAAAATAACCGCTAAAAAGTTTTTGAAAAAGAAGATACGAATCCTAATAAATTTGAATGTTTGTTTGATTAAATTGACATTAACAATGATATCATTTCTATCTAGAAAGACTATATCACCTAATATAATTTTGACCACTAATTTAGGCAATAAAACAGAATTTTGAGTTTTATTTATTCTATTCAAATATAGGTGGCGTTGTTATACACATGATGTTTTGTAAATTTTTACATTCACTAACAAAGTTTATTCAAATACCGACACACAACAAAACAAACTTTTAATTTCTTGGAGTAAATCTTCTTTAATAAAAATCTATTATTTAATCAATGGTATTGTGCTTCAGCTAGCTGATATCATATTCTTGTTGTCTCATCATTGTTGATTAGATTTTAAATTAGTGTATGCAAAGTCGGCGTTTTAGATTTTTGATTGAAAACAATGAAACTTGTTGGAACTCTGACGTATCGTACCTTAGGACAATAGTGTTAGTTACTTTTTTGGCGAAGTTGGGTGAAGTGAAATCTCCCAAAGAGAAACTAATAATCATTTCGTTGTCAGAAGCTCTCCGTAACAGTTTGAGTTCCTTATTAAAAAAAGAAAACGCGATACTTAAATTTCGTGAAATTGTCTCGTTTTATTGAACATCAGTTTAGTGCAGGCTTCTGATATATTCGCGAGTTATTAGCTACTAATTGTAATAAAATTTCATCAAAACCATTTCGTTGGAAGTTGTGATCGAGTCAAGACGTGAAGTTACGTTACTCTACGAGTGAATGTTTAGACCCTGAAATTTTAGACTTTGAATTGAAAGTTTAATAAAAAAAAAAAACGAAATCTCAGTTTATCATTATCTATTTGCGTCAAGTGGTGAAGATTTTGGAGCCATGTCTAACGGTAAGTCAATACATTTCAATATTAATTTAACATTCTTTTATTCTATTGAATGAACTATTGATCTCCATGATCACGTCATCAATGTACGTCAAGTGACTTTGTATCTTGAACTTCAGTGTTTTATGAAGAAACTACAAGAAAGTAGAAGCTAAATACGTGGATGATTAAACAATTATTATTTTTTATTTCTTCTTTTCCTAATGATTGTGAATTTACGATCGTGAAATTATATAATGTTGCATTCAAGGTCATTTTATGATAACAAATTACAAATTCATTGCTCGAGCATTATGTCATCAAGCACATTTACAAACAAATGAAAACAAAAAATTCAATTGCTTCTTTAGAATCGACTCAATTGCGTTAACAGGAATGTCTAACACTTTCGCTAATTTTAATGAGTTAAGTAGCCTTTAACTGCTTGTACATGAAACATTTTATGTTTTTCAATATTTCAATGAATGGAGTACTACCACAATTAAATATATTTCTCTTCACGTGCTTCACTTTTATCGTCGCGTAAACGGAGAGAAATATTAACGCAATGTACGAAAGCGGCAAAGTCAGTATCACTTTTGAGTCTGGCGATTTAACAAGTGCTTTAAACGCGTAATTTTTGTTTTATATTTTGTTTTTATTTTGCTTTCTTAACACATAAATGGCTTTCGTTGGTCATCGTATCGTTATCGAGTTTTATCAGTGAAGTTAAAACATTTTAAATACAAAGATCTTATCGCGAGAGAGTTTTTGTTGTTATAACTTATAACTTATAAGGTAATCGACTTCAGTCTGAAGTTAGTGAATAAAAAGTAAAGTTTTGTCTGATATCTCAAGAAAAGGTAAAGGAATCACGGTGACGAGACAGAATTTTTCTTTTGTTTTATTTATTAAGTCGCTGTCTAAACAAAGTATCAGCTTAACTATTACGTCAAAGAACGTCTTTAATCTAAGAAGAAGATTTTTAGAATATTTCTTTTTGCAAGACGAGAAGAAGCGAAGCAAATGAAATAAAGAAAGGGTTCGAAAGTATGTAAGTATTTGAGAATCTTTCATGTGAAGCCATTGAGTTGTACAACTCGTTTGGTAATTTCTTGCCATCTTTCTCATGTTGACATGAAACGATGATTTATTTACAAGAAAATTCGTGCTTATTGAAGATTAATTTCATAAATTGCAAAACTATTTAACTTCATTGTTTAACAAAGTTTAGTTTGCTTTTCATTTGCCTTAGTTAATGACATGATTAATAACTGACCGAGAACTTTACATAGATTTGTAAATTAAACTTTCGGCTCCTTTATAAAAGCTTCTCTAACATCCGTAACGACCGTGATTAATTGCTCAATAAATTTTAATGTAAACAACGTGACCTGAAGTGTTCACGCGAATCGCTTTCAGTTTCTGTTAAGTTGCAATTTCAACCACAACATTTCAATGCTTTCAGTGCGTTTTACAACTACTTTTGTACTTAGATCGTTTCAATTTCTAAGCATAACAAGTGACATGTATTGAGATCAAAAGTGAACGTCGTAAATAATCTAAAACGAATGACAATTTATTTATGCGTTACACAAGGTCAACATTGATCATTTTTCTATTTTTAATCTACTAAATGCTAAAATGCTTTTTCCTAATTTCCAATAGTCTCGCAAAAATTAACTCTGTTGAATCAGATGCACAAAAGCAGCCCATCGTTGAACACTCAGCGTACACTTGATCTTATTCGTGACGATCTGACATCGAATATCATGGCTGATACTGAAGGCACATGTTGGGATTCACAAAACCCTCATTTGTTCACTGTCATGGGAGCTTCAGTAAGTTTCAAATATTTCTTAACAATACAAAAAAAAACGCTTTCGAAAGTCTAAATTTATGAGCAATGTTTTGTCTTTTAATTTGTAGGGCGACCTCGCAAAAAAGAAAATTTATCCCACGCTCTGGTGGCTCTACCGCGATGGATTACTTCCACCAAATACAACATTTTTCGGTTATGCACGAACTAAAATGACTGTGAATGAGCTTCGTGAACGTTGCGATCCGCATATGAAAGTAAAAAATGAAGAGAAGGAACGATACGAGCTGTTTTGGAAGATTAATTACTATGTTGCAGGAAGTTACACGGAACGTCGTGATTTTGAATTGCTAAACAAAGAGTTATCAAACTTTGATAACCTTTCACGAGCCAATCGCTTGTTCTACTTAGCTTTGCCGCCGTCAGTTTTTGATACGGTCACCGTTCACATTCGTAACACGTGCATGGCAAATAAGTAAGTGGAAATGAAATGTAAAAAAGTTCAAAACTATTTACAAACTCTGACGAATCGTTTGAGTTCATTAAACTTTACTTAGGTAATTATTTTATTTCCTTATTTTTAGAGGTTGGACTCGAGTGATTGTTGAGAAGCCTTTTGGCAAAGATTCAGCAAGCTCGAAAGTGTTGAGCGATCACTTGTCATCATTATTCGCTGAAGATCAACTTTATCGTATTGATCACTATTTGGGAAAGGAAATGGTTCAAAATTTGATGACAATTCGTTTCGGAAATCAATTATTTAATCCAACATGGAATCGTCAGAATATCGCATCGATTATGATAACATTTAAAGAGCCTTTTGGAACGCAGGGACGTGGTGGATATTTCGATGAATTTGGCATCATTCGAGATGTTATGCAAAATCATTTGTTGCAAATTTTGTCGCTTGTAGCGATGGAGAAACCGGCGTCAGTTCATCCCGATGATATTCGTAATGAAAAAGTGAAAGTTCTGAAATGTATCCAACCGATCACATTGAATGATGTTGTTCTTGGACAATATATCGGCAACCCTGAGGGTGAAGGTGATGAGAAGTTCGGATATTTAGATGATAAAACTGTTCCCGAAGGATCAAATACGCCAACATTCGCAATGGCAGTCATGAGAATCAACAATGAACGATGGGATGGAGTAAATTTCATCTTAAAGTGTGGAAAAGCGTTGAATGAAAGAAAGGCTGAAGTCAGAATTCAATATCATGACGTAGCTGGTGATATTTTCGGTGGAAAAACAAAACGAAATGAGCTTGTGATTCGTGTGCAACCTGGCGAGGCTTTATATATAAAAATGATGACAAAAACTCCCGGAATTACTTTCGATATGGAAGAAACTGAACTTGATCTAACATATCAGCATCGTTACCAAGGAGTCGTCCTTCCAGATGCTTACGAACGTCTCATTCTCGATGTCTTCTGTGGAAGTCAAATGCATTTTGTAAGATCAGATGAATTAAGCGAAGCGTGGAGAATTTTCACTCCCCTCTTACATACAATTGAAAGAGAAAAAATTGAGCCCATAAAATATGTTTATGGCAGTCGTGGGCCAATCGAAGCTGATAACAAAAGTGATGCGGCTAACTTTAAGTTTTATGGTTCGTATAAATGGCATAAGAGTCACTTTTGAGAAGATTGAAGTCACGCATTTCCACGTAAATTATTTATGCATGTTTGTAACTGTTGGTTGTGAGTCATTCTTGATTTTTATGCTAGTACAAAAAACGTCAAATGTTGAATTTTTATGACGTAGTAGTAGCATGGAAACAGTTTGCAAACACTTTAAAACATTGAAAGTTCTTTTTTAAATTCAATAGCTGAACGAAAAGATTAAAATTTTTCATTTGATCATACATTTTTTTCTTTCACAATTAAATTTAAATGCATTTTGAATCAGAGCCCATTAATCAATTTTTTTCAATTATTATTTATAATACTAGATAAGTTACAGCTCCTTGGGAGGTTTCATATTTAACTCTTTTTGCATAATTTAATAGAGATAAAACATTCCATTGTCAATTATGTGTGAAAATGCTTTGGAAAATTTTTCTTTTAATATATTTTTTAATAAACTTTTTTTTCAATTCATGTTTAATCAATTCAATTGAATATCAATTCACAATATTCGTTTTATTTAAGTCTTCCTAATTTTTCAGTCAATAGAGGATATATTCAGACAGTTAAATTTCTCACCAGGAATTCATATTAACACCATGACTCACTTTCCTTACACTTTTCAAAAAACCATTTCAAGGAAATTTGATTATTAAGTGATTGTTCGTTTATCACACGATCTTCAAAAAATGTCCAAGCTGGAAACAGTCTTACAAAACCTCTATTTCGATCATGTTCTCGAGCAGCTTGGTGAAAGTATGTGATATTTTCTTTGCTGAGAGATGTTAAACACAATTCACATTCCTTCAATGTAGGATTATTTTTGCAGTCATTTCTCGCACATTCTTCGATGTTGACAGCAATGTTCCTTGAGTTTGAAATCATTTCATCTGCTTTGTCATTATAACTAGAAAATAATTTAAGATGTGTTTGCAATAATATAAATAAACTTTCTTTAAACTTTTTCCATTACCATGACATTACATCAAGATAACTGCCTGCTCCTACAAGTACTAAAGTGTCGTACACAAGCTGCTCATGTATTAAAGCGTTGGGTTCAAATCGATCAAACATTGGAGTCAAATTTGGACTCTGATTAACCTCCATGAGAAAAATATCAAAATTGTCATTTATTACAAAATCGAATCGAACCAATTCAAAATTATTTCTTTCTTTTCCGAACTCGTAATAATCAATCTGTAATTAAATTTTTTTATCTTGATATGAAAAAATTATAATATATTCAAGAACCTCATCAACCACTTTCTCTTCATTTCTTATCAGTAATGTAGTTATTGCATTGTCAATCTTCGTCCATAAATCATCAACATTATGATTTTTCTCTCTTAGTATAGCTTCAAATGCTGCTTTCGATGAAAATCCATAGTCTTTAGTGAATCGTTTAAATGAAGGCATTTCTGTGTAATGAATGTGACTTTCATCGACGACATATTGACCAGTGTTTGAATGATCTAATGGATAATAAGGCTCAGGACAAAATCTTGTTAAAATGTCTCTTGTATAACGATAAACTCTCAATGGATCAACAGATGTAGTCACAACGAAAACTCCGAGGTCAAAGAATCTGTCATCAATTAGCATAGGATTCTCAACAAATTCTTGGAAAAATTGAAATTCTGTACTGTTTTGAATGTCATTTTTATCCACAATTTTCACTCCACGATTAAACATATTCTTTGTCACCAGTAATTTTTGTGGATTATTTTTAATGTACTCTTGTAATTCGCCATACATTTCAGGTAACGCAAATGATGGCAAAATAAAATTTAAATCCTGGTTGTGTGTTGTTACATAAACTTTGTTTGTGATAAACGGTAATCCTGGATAGTGATTGAACTTCTGATGAGGTTTCAGATCCTCAAAAAATGGATCAAATGTATCCGAGGTCTCATCTTGATATGGATATTCAATGCTCCATGCAACATCCCATTCTTCGCCTTCACTTCCATCTACATCGTCATATCCAAGACGATAAAACACGCGATCCATTGTTCGTAAATTTCCATTTTTATTCCAATTGTTTAAACAAATTCCCCAATATTTTAAAGTGCTTACATCATTCAATGGTGAAGAACTGATTCGTTTTATTCCCTTTACTATCTTTCTTGTGATAGTTTTCCAATAAATTGCAATTACTATTGCGATGAAGACGAATGCAAATTGAATCCAAATCTTTTTAACAGCAGTCATTTCTTTAAATTATTAAAACTTTCGTCTTTTTAATTACACTCTTGAAACGTTTCTGAAGTTGTCACAAAGTGTTGTCGAAAGCATTCCTACATTAAAAGATCCAAAAAGTCTGTTTTACTTTTTCTGCTTTTGGATGGGAACTATTATAATATTAGGTACTTAATTTTCGATATAGTTTTGCCATATATAAAGTTATAATACTTAAAACAAATAACGCGTAGAGAACGCGATACAACTTTTATATCTTTTACTTAACATTTAACTTACTTTTAATAGCTATTTAGACAGCAAAGCTGTCATTCAATCTAATGAAATCAAATACTTATTCGAAGTAATTAGACACAATACATTTCAACACTCTTTTATTGATTATTCGAACATAATTTTGGGATATTAACGATGGTTCTTATGAAATATTCTTTCTTAAATAGTTAATTGAAAATTTATTTTTGAATGCAAATTTCAAGGTGATTTTGAGCACTCATGGTAGTGTTAAAAAGTTTCTTGAAATCAAAGCATGAGGTAACGCATTGAAAATATAGAAATATCACGGAAAATTTGGAAATTGATATTTTTTTAAGGAAAACAGGAAGAGGGAAATAAAAAGCGGAGAACGAACGTAGGGAAAACTTTTGAAAATGCTTCGACAACATTAATAAAATAATATTAAAATTAGGCTAACACCAAGATTTATCAATCTCGCACTTTGCAATGAACCACTTCGAAGAAATTCTGTTGTTTTCGGAGACAATATTTTCAAAGTATTCACTTTTATATCGCTCTGATGGTAGAAGTCTGATGAAACCTCTACTTCGATCATGTTCTCGAGCAGCTTGGTGAAAGTATGTGATATTTTCTTTGCTGAGAGATGTCAAACACAATTCACATTCCTTCAATGTAGGATTATTTTTGCAGTCATTTTTCGCACATTCTTCGATGTTGACAGCAATGTTCCTTGAGTTTGAAATCATTTCATCTGCTTTGTCATTATAACTAGAAAATAATTTAAGATGTGTTTGCAATAATATAAATAAACTTTCTTTAAACTTTTTCCATTACCATGACATTACATCAAGATAACTGCCTGCTCCTACAAGTACTAAAGTGTCGTACACAAGCTGCTCATGTATTAAAGCGTTGGGTTCAAATCGATCAAACATTGGAGTCAAATTTGGACTCTGATTAACCTCCATGAGAAAAATATCAAAATTGTCATTTATTACAAAATCGAATCGAACCAATTCAAAATTATTTCTTTCTTTTCCGAACTCGTAATAATCAATCTGTAATTAAATTTTTTTATCTTGATATGAAAAAATTATAATATATTCAAGAACCTCATCAACCACTTTCTCTTCATTTCTTATCAGTAATGTAGTTATTGCATTGTCAATCTTCGTCCATAAATCATCAACATTATGATTTTTCTCTCTTAGTATAGCTTCAAATGCTGCTTTCGATGAAAATCCATAGTCTTTAGTGAATCGTTTAAATGAAGGCATTTCTGTGTAATGAATGTGACTTTCATCGACGACATATTGACCAGTGTTTGAATGATCTAATGGATAATAAGGCTCAGGACAAAATCTTATTAAAATGTCTCTTGTATAACGATAAACTCTCAATGGATCAACAGATGAAGTCACAACGAAAACTCCGAGATCAAAGAATCTGTCATCAATCAACAATGGATTCTCAACAAATTCTTGAAAAAATTGAAATTCTGTACTGTTTTGAATGTCATTTTTATCCACAATTTTCACTCCACGATTAAACATATTCTTTGTCACCAGTAATTTTTGTGGATTATTTTTAATGTACTCTTGTAATTCGCCATACATTTCAGGTAACGCAAATGATGGCAAAATAAAATTTAAATCCTGGTTGTGTGTTGTTACATAAACTTTGTTTGTGATAAACGGTAATCCTGGATAGTGATTGAACTTCTGATGAGGTTTCAGATCCTCAAAAAATGGATCAAATATAACCGAGGTATCACCTTGATATGGATATTCAATGCTCCATGCAACATCCCATTCTTCGCCTTCACTTCCATCTACATCGTCATATCCAAGACGATAAAACACGCGATCCATTGTTCGCAAATTTCCATTTTCATTCCAATTGTCTAAACAAATTCCCCAATATTTTAAAGTGCTTACATCATTCAATGGTGAAGAACTGATTCGTTTTATTCCCTTTACTATCTTTCTTGTGATAGTTTTCCAATAAATTGCAATTACTATTGCGATGAAGACGAATGCAAATTGAATCCAAATCTTTTTAACAGCAGTCATTTCTTAAGATTATTAAAACTTTCGTCTTTTTACACTCTTGAAACGTTTCTGAAGTTGTCACAAAGTGTTGTCGAAAGCATGCCTACATTAAAAGATCCAAAAAGTCTGTTTTACGTCTTCTTTATTTACATGAGATTAATTTTTGATGTAGTCTCGCCACGTAAAAAGTCAAAATACTTAAAACAAATAACGAGTAGAGAACGCGATACAATTTTATACTTTTTATTTAACATTTAACTTAATTTTAAAAGTTTTTCAAAAACAAAGCTGTCATTATCAGAATGTTTGGTTCAATATTTACTGAGAATCTCTTACAGAAATCGTCAAGTTCAAAGTTCATATTCTTCAATTTCTTTTATATTTTTTATATTTTATGTTTTTTAAGAACTTTTACAGAAGCTCACAGCATGAGATAACGCATTGAAATTATAGAAATGTCACGGAAAATTTTGAAATTGACATTTTGTTATGGAAATCAGGGAAATAAAAATCGGAAAACGAACGTAGGGAAAACTTTTGAAAATGCTTCGAAAGCATTGATTTCTATTAATATTAGGCTAACACCAAGAATCATATATCTCGCATTTTGCAATGAACCACTTCAAAGAAATTCTGTTGTTTTCGGAGACATTATTTGCGAAGTATTCACTTTTATATCGCTCTGAAGGTAGAAGTCTGATGAAACCTCCACTTCGATCATGTTCTCGAGCAGCTTGGTGAAAGTATGTGATATTTTCTTTGCTGAGAGATGTCAAACACAATTCACATTCCTTCAATGTAGGATTATTTTTGCAGTCATTTTTCGCACATTCTTCGATGTTGACAGCAATGTTCCTTGAGTTTGAAATCATTTCATCTGCTTTGTCATCATAACTAGGAAAATAATTTAAGATGTGTTTGTAATTATAAATATAAATATATTTTCAATAAAACTTTTTCCATTACCATGACATTACATCAAGATAACTGCCTGCCCCTGCAAGTACTAAAGTGTCGTATACAAGTTGTTCGGTAATCACTGAATTAGCTTCAAATCGATCATGCACTGGAGTCAAATTTGGACTCTGATTAACTTCCATGAGAAAAAGGTTTAAATTATTATCCAAAACAAAATCAAATCGAACCAATTCAAAATTATTCCTGTCAGTAAAATTGAAGCTTGCGAGCTAGGAAAGGAAATTAATGAATTAAAACAGAATGATTAAAATATGTTATTTTTACAAACATACTTGTCTAATGGCACGTCCTTCATTTCTTATCAGTAATGTAGCAATAGCATTGTCAACTTTTTCCCAAAAATCATCAACATTATGATTTTTCTCTCTTAGTATAGCTTCAAATGCTGCTTTCGAAGAAAATCCATAGTCTTTAGTGAATCGTTTAAATGAAGGCATTTCTGTGTAATGAATGTAACTTTCATCGACGACATATTGACCAGTGTTTGAATGATCTAGTGGATAGNCATAAAGTGTTTAAAAGCAGATTTATTAATTGGAACCGAAGCTGACATTGAAAAAATTAAAGATTTCTTAAAAAGAGTAAAAGGTTTAAAATGGTTCTGCAAAAAATGTGACGATTCTGAAAGCCTTAAAAGAATGGAAATGAAAGAAATAAAAAATAGTTTGAGTGCAGTGATTGATAAAATAACAATGATAGAAACAAAAATAGAACAACCAAGAGAAGAAAAAACATGCGAACAAAAGCGATCGTACACCGACACACTGAAAAGTAAAGAGAGATTTTTGATTGTTAAACCTAAGGATGATGAAATCGACCGCACAAAAACTAAAGAAAAAATTGTAGAGGCTGTTGACCCCGAAAAATTTGATATTGTTGGTATTATCTAATGCATCGACAAATGGTATTCGAATAACTACAGTTTCTCAAGACGATAAGTTAGAAAGTACATTGAAAAACCAACTTGGACCCAATTTTGATATAATGAGTCAAGAAAAAAAGAAACCAAAATTAAAGATTATCTTTTACGACACAATGGATGAATACCCAAGTGAAGCTGAATTGAAAGACGGTTTATATAGTCAAAATATTGACCTTTTTGATGCTAATGATGAATTAAAATTGATAAAAGTAATCCTTGACAAAAAAAATATATTCAAAAAGAAAATTATTATTGAAGCAAATGGAAACTTATACAGAAAAATCATGGATCAAAAAAAAATTTAAAATTGGCAAAAAGATTTAATTTGAAACAAATCGTAGATAAACCGACTAGAGAAACTAAAGATACGTCGACATTGATTGATTGGATTTTCACTTCAAGAACAAATTCATCTTGTGAAGTTTTTGATAACATTAATATTGCTGATCACAATTTTATCAAATTTTATTTCAACAAAATAGAAAAATCAGAAAATAGTTACAAAAAAATAATCATTAAAGACTCGTCAGAATATTCAGGTGAAAAATTAAAAGAAAAAGTCAAAAAATCTATATGGATTCCTGACGAATTTAATGAAGAGATGAATGTTAAATTTAATTATAATAACAATGAAAATGCGACGAAAGACTTATCAGAATATCCAGGTGAAAAATTGAAAAAAAAGAAAAAAAATCTATATGGATATCTGATGATTTTAGTATAAATTTAAATATCTTTTACAAAAATATAAAAAATAATTTAGAAAAAGTAGTGAGTGAGCTGATCTTGTATAAACCAATAAAAATCAGTACATCGTATAAATGGTACAACAAATCTTTAAAATTGATGAAAGAAGACAAAATATTCGCAAAAAATACTTACTTGAATGATAAAAACGAAACAAACTGGAAAAAGTATGTAAAAATTAGGAACAACTACAAAAACTCGTTGAAGCATGCGGAGAATAAATACTTTTTATTTAACATTTAACTTACTTTTAATAGCTATTTAGACAGCAAAGCTGTCATTATCAGAACATTCAGTTCGATACTGTAATGCACCTTGAACTTGACGATTTCTGAGAGAGATTCTCAGTATTGCTGTCGAAATAGTTATCAAAGTAAGTTAAATGTTAATTTAATACTAAAAAGTATAAAAGTTTTTTCGCGTTCTTTACTTGTTATTTGTTTCAAGTATTTAATACTTACTCGAAGTAGTTTAACACAATACATTTAGACCCTCTTTTATAGAATTAAAATATTTTTTAATATTAACGATGGATCTTATGAAATCTTTTCTCTTAGCTTATTGAAAATTTTTATTTTCGAATGAAAATTTCAAGCAGATTTTAGATACCTCTGGAGGTGTTGGAAAGTTTCTTGAAATCAATATGGAAAAGGCTTCTCTCCAATGTAATAGGCCTTATTAAGAAGGTTTTTATAAAAAGAAGTTCGTTCAGAAATTTCAATTTTCAAGAGAAAAGTTTTATAAGATCCACCAATAAGTAAATATGAAAACGATCAAATTGCAGACATTTCGTTATTCATCAATAATTACCGGGGCTTCGGTCCGTGTTCCGAGATCCGTTTAAGGTCCGTTTTCTGTTCCGGAACAAGTTCCTTTTCCTGTTCCGGAACAGATTTATCGTTTAGCGGAACGGTCCGTTTCTGTTCCGGAACGGATTCATGGTCCCGCTTAAGGTCCGTTTCCTGTTCCGGAACAGAAAAATAGATGCGGACCGAAGCCCTGTTAATTACTTAAACTTATCTGCATAAAACACAATTCAAATACAGATGGAATTGACGGTTCACTTTCAAATATATTGAAACATTAAAAACTATTGAAAATTATCTCTTGATCCGTTATATGGAGTTCAAATCAAGGAAGGCATGGAAAACTTCGAAATTTCACGGAAAAGTTTTGAAAAATTGATACAGTGGAACTTCGATAAACAGATAAACCTTGATAAACAAATATCTTGTGTCCCCTTGAATCGGATTTGTATGAAAAATTGCCTCGATTAACTGATACCTCGATTAACTGATGCACCTTGAGCCATCTGTTTATCAAAGTTCCACTGTATTTTTTATAGTAACGAAAAAGAGAAGAATTTTAACATCGTAAAATGTATGGAAAACTTTTGAAAATGCTTCGACAACATTAATTTGTATCACAAATTAGACTAACACCAAGATTTATCAATCTTGCATTTTGCAATGAACCACTTCAATGAAATTCTGTTGTTTTCGGAGATATTATTTGTAAAGTATTCACTTTTATATCGCTCTGAAGGTAGAAGTCTGATGAAACCTCCACTTCGAGAACAGTTCTCGAGTAGCTTGGTGAAAGTATGTGATATTTTCTTTGCTGAGAGATGTCAAACACAATTCACATTCCTTCAATGTAGGATTATTTTTGCAGTCATTTTTCGCACATTCTTCGATGTTGACAGCAATGTTCCTTGAGTTTGAAATCATTTCATCTGCTTTGTCATCATAACTAGGAAAATAATTTAAGATGTGTTTGCAATACTCTTAATAAATTTTCATTAAAACTTTTTCTACTACCATGACATTACATCAAGATAACTGCCTGCCCCTACAAGTACTAAAGTGTCGTATACAAGTTGTTCGGTAATCAATGAATTTGCTTCAATTTGATCATTCACTGGAGTCAAATTTGGACTCTGATTAACTTCCATGAGAAAAAGGTTTAAATTATTATCCAAAACAAAATCAAATCGAACCAATTCAAAATTATTCCTGTCAGTAAAATTGAAGCTTGCGAGCTAGGAAAGGAAATTAATGAATTAAAACAGAATGATTAAAATATGTTATTTTTACAAACATACTTGTCTAATGGCACGTCCTTCATTTCTTATCAGTAATGTAGCAATAGCATTGTCAACTTTTTCCCAAAAATCATCAAAATTATAGTTTTTCTCTTTTAGTATAGCTTCAAATGCTGCTTTCGATGAAGATCCATAGTCTTTAGTGAATCGTTTAAATGAAGGCATTTCTGTGTAATGAATGTAACTTCCATCGACGACATATTGACCAGTGTTTGAATGATCCAGTGGATAATAAGGCTCAGGACAAAATCTCAACAAAACATCTCTTGTATAACGATAAACTCTCAATGGATCAACAGATGTAGTCACAACGAAAACTCCAATGTCGTAGAATTTTCCGTCAATCAACAATGGATTCTCAACAAATTCTTGGAAAAATTGAAATTTCGTACTGTTTTGAATGTCATTCTTATCTACAATTTTCACTCCACGATTAAACATATCCTTTGTCACCAATAATTTTTGTGGGTTATTTTTAATGTACTCTTGTAATTCGTCATACATATCAGGTAACTCAAAAGATGGCAAAATAAAATCTAAATCCTGGTTGTGTGTTGTTACATAAACTTTGTTTGTGATAAACGGTAATCCTGGATAGTGATTAATCTTTTGATGAGGTTTTAATGACTTGTAAATATTTTTAAATATTCGTGAGTTCATAAATTTAGGTTGATATGGATACTCAATAGTCCATAAAACATCCCAATCTTCGCCTACCATTCCATCTACATCATCATATCCCAGACGGTGAAAAACGCGATTCATGGTTCGTAAGTTTCCATTTTCATTCCAATTATGTAAGCAAACGCCCCAATACTTCAAATGTCTATTGGTAACACTTTTATTCTCTTGACAAACTTCACTTTCATTAGAGCCTTTGCAAGGATGATCTCCAAATTGATCTTTAATTGAAAACAAATAAATTGCAACAGCAAGCAGTAATGGCGCTATTTGTGATAGTGACATTTAGAACCTTCAAGTTTTCTGTAAGCTTTTTCAAAACTGAGTCGTTTGACTAACTTTACACTTTATAAATATTAAAAACGGTTTTATTAGCTGTTAAAATATTGCAACGTTTATATTTATGTTCTGGTCAGGAAAAGAGTTTAAAACGTTCTCGAATTTAACACGATTCATGTTTTTGAGTAGGTATGTGTAAATGGTTGAGTAACACTGATCACTAACAAGCCAAGTTAAATGATTGCAAATATTCAAAACACTTTAAATATAAAATTTTAGCCGTGAAGTTTGTGATCATCTCACCACATAATGCAGTCAAAAATGATTAAATTCTGTTTAGGTTTTAATATTTTTGCAGTTGTTTTTAAAACAGAAGAATATTTAAAATATAAAATATTGATTAAATTACAAACATCTTCGTTTTTATTTAAGAGCACCAATTTTTATTTTCTTTACACTTTGCAATAAACCATTTCTTTAAAATCTTATTACGTTCTGTTAATTGAAATTCGTCTGTCGCTGTTAAAGGTTCAGTATTTGGAAAAAGTCTTTTAAAGCCTCCTTGATTGTTATGTTCCTGAAATGATTGATGCATTTGCTGGAGATCTTCTTCAGCTATACAAGGCAAACAAGTTTCACATCCTTTCCTTCCACATTTGTTTTTGCAATCGTTTCTTACGCATGCTTTGGTATCGACAGCTAAATTTTTGTTATTTGATATCATTTCACTTGATTGTTTGTTATATCTGTAAATCCAATAAATAATTTTAATTTTAAGTTCATCATTCTATTCAAAACATTACTCGACCTCGACATTAAATCCATGTAACTTCCAATTCCAGCAAGTTTCACAGTGTCATAAACTATTTGCTGATACATGAGAGTATAACTTTCATATCTTTTATCCATTGGAGTCATACTTGGACTTTGGTTAACTTCCATGAGATACAATTTTAAGTTTTCATCGAGAATAAAGTCAAACCTGACAAGCTCAAAGTAATTGCGATACGAACCATATTTTTTTATCTGTAAATTATTTTAAATTAATGAATATGATTATAAGTAATTTTGACACTGAATACTTCTCTAATGAATATTTTCTCACTGGTTAGCAACAAAGACACGATGGCATCGTCAATGCTTTTCCAAAAATCTTCTTTGCTAAATCCTTTGTCTTCAAGAACTGCTTCAAACGCTAACTTTGCTGAGAACTCGTATTTGTCACAATATTTTTTGATTGAAGGTGCATCTAAGAAATCTAAATGAGTATCATCAATAACAAACTTTTTTATATTCTTAGAATCGAAAGGATAAAAGGGTTGTGGACAGAACCTCAGCAAAACATCATTGTTGTAACGATAAACTCTTACAGGATCGATTGAAGTTATCACAACATAAAGTCCAATATCAAACATCCGTTCATCAATCAACAAAGGTTTACCCATGAATTCTTGGACAAATTTAATTTCAGAATTATTTGTAGCATCTTCGGAATCAATCATACGAACACCACGATTGTACATGTTCTTTGTAATGAATTGTTTTGTAGGATTTTTTTCCACGTAGGCTTTAAACTCGTCCAACATATCAGGCAATGAGAAAGATGGAAGAATGAAGCTCAATTGCTGGTTCTGTGTCGCCACATAAACTTTGTTTGTTATTGAAAATACTCCTGGAAAATGATTGATTCTCTGATGTGGCTTAAGTTTCTTGAATATTGGATCGAAATCTTTCGCCACTTCTTTTTGAAAGGGAAATTCTGAACTCCAAAGAACATCCCAATCATCCCCTTCTGAAGCATTGACAAACTCGTAGCCCAATCGCTCAAAGACTCGTTCCATCGAACGCAAATTTCCCATTTTATTCCATTTTTTAATACAAATTTGCCAATATTTTAAGGTTTTAGTTTTAAATTTGGGTTGTGTGATATTAATTGTATTAATATGTTCACTGTTCATGCCACTGTCGTTTTTATTTATGCTTCTAAATTCTGAATTGTTGATTTCATCCGATGTTAGAAAGAATGTGATGATGGCTGCTTGAATAACAATCAAACCATGAAGCAAAAATCTTGATAATTGGAACATTTTTTCTTGAAAATTGCACTTCAAATTGAAACTTCGTTTGCATTTGAAAAAGTTTTTCGAATGAATACGACAAACTTGCTTGTGAAAGATAATTCTTTTATGAGTGTTTAAAATTTTTTAATGTTTATGAGAAACATGTTTCGTAACTTCAGAAACAGTTCGTGTCGTTGGAAAAGCAATTATGAGTAAATTAATACTTGTTAAGCGAACAAGAATAACTGATAAGTTTCTTATAGTTTAGCAGATGGACAATTTTGCAGTTCACGCTCAAAAATGTCACTAAAATCTGACCTGAATTTTGCTATTGTTGGTTAAATTTCTTATTTCATTACGACAATCTTAAATAACTAGAACTGCTGCAATTTCTTTTGTACTTGCTTTTCCATTATGAATCTTATGAATTTTGGGTCTCGGACATAAATAACTTTTTTCTTCTAATTCATCACAATAGATTGAAAGAAAGTGCACCAGAAAAATTCTTTCATGCAATAAGACGGAGATGTTACAGAAAATTGAAATCCAACTTGAAAAAGGTTGAGTCATTGCCGTTTATTGTTTATTTTCTTCTTTCTTATCTCCTTCTACTTGCTTAAGAATACTTTTTTCAAATTCGAATGCACGTGTTTAATGGATTTGAGCCTTGAGGGCAAGTTGAATCTTTGCGAAAGAGGTTTTCAGGACTGCACAAACATTTTCATTTTATGTGAAGAGATTTTTGTTTCATATGCTTCATAAATATGTAAGAACGAGAATCAGTTTAGAATTTCTGTCAGAATATTAAACCGGTTTTCCAAAGGAATGATTTTTGTTACAGCAAAGAAGAATCCTAAAAACGTTTTCCTTATTTTTTATATTACTGAAGTAACAAGACATTTTTTTGTTCATGATGTTATGAGTATCAAAATCGTAACAGGAATCGTCGTTGGTTTGGGTTACATAGAATATCATGGTAGATATTTTAAGCAAATATTTCATTTCTTTTTAGACTACAAAACTGTTGAACGAATCATTTTGTCTGTTAGGAAAATATCTCTACCTACTCTCTTTTGTGTAAAGTTACGATCCTTTTTACTGTCAAAAGATAAAAGACGAGAACCCCCGCAAATTTGGCTGCTTTCCGTTACAGAAAATATTTTACTTGCCTTTTCTTGACACCGAAAGTTTTCTTGTGAAATGGAAATAAAACTTCTCAACTCTTGGAATTTGTTTTCTTAGAAGAACAACCTGATAACTTCCTGAAAACAATTATTATGATTGCTTGTAAGATTATTGAAAACTCACAAAATTTCTCTCCTATCAATGAAGTTTATTTATTTACAAAACTTAAAATTAAATGGAAGACATTTGGGTGAACTTAAAAATTATTAAAGCCTTTCTCCCGGTCCTTAAATGTTCTAATCAAGTTAATTAATATCACATATTGAGCTTAACATATCGACAACTAAATTATACTTTAATGCATTGCTCTGGAAGACATTAAAAGCTATTTCACAATCTCTTTTGATATCATTTCTTAATCGATAAAATGGAAGACACGATATTAAATTTACATGAAATTTACAAGGCCTTAAACATTAAAGAAATTACTTAATTAACATTCATGCTTGTACCCATCGATCGTATTGGTTGAAATGAAGTTGTGGTAATTGGCTGTCTGGATCGAAATGTTCGCTGTTGTCGAATGATGTCCAGAAGAATGTTCCGGTCTTTGTTCGAGCGAAATGTACTGGCACAAAAGTCTGATTTCTGTCGACTGACACCAGTTGATCTTTCTCACCATAAACATAAACAGCTGAATTATCGGCGCAATCTCTGATTTCATCCATAATTCTCGTTTCTAAAGTCTCATTCAAGTCATTATCACAGATCTCTGAAGCGTAATCGTAGCTATCAAACGACGAATTCTTACATTTACAAACATTCTGAGCAGATCTCTTGCTTTTATTCAGCAACATCTTTAATATCGGCTTGAAAATTTTTCTCAATCGATATTTTGGAGATTTCGCTAATTTTTGAGCGTTGTAAATGTTTTCGTTGATACTGTTGATACTTGACATGCTGTAGTCGGTCGAGAATGAAGACATTTTTAATTCACTTTCATTCAACTTTTTTTACTTTCACAATACAAAATAAAAAAAACTTTTTCTTCTTAGTTTGAACTTCGTGGCACGTCTGGTTGTTTTAAAAACTTGTTTCGTTCTAAATGCGTCATCGTTTCAGTTGTTTCTTTTATACATATTTTCGTTCTGTTTTCGATCTTGGTCCTGACATGAAGAATCTTTCTCGCATCTCTCTCGTTTGTTCTTAGTTTCGTTTTCGTATCGTCCTTCGTAACATGCATGCAGTATGCTTGGATAATGTGATTTTTATGTTTCTTCTCTTTCTCTCTTATGCATTCACAATATTTACAAGAGATCATCGAAAATCATAAAGAAATCTTGGCCATAGATTCCATGCTTGAATCTTTCCGTGCAATTTTTACCCTACAAAGTTTATTCGTGAATAAATTTATTGAATCTTGCTTCCACTTTCACTCAATTCAACTGTTGATTCATGTTTAAAAAAAGTTAATTTCCAGGTTGAACTTTTAAGATTTCTCAAACGAAACAAATTTTTTGTATTTACCTTTGAATAAAAGAATAAAGAAATGTTTAGGAAAGTCTGAGACACTTTCATTGTTACATTTCTCATGTCTGAGCATGTTTTAACTAGAAAATTCTTGCACAATGATTTAGATATCTTGTGAAATTTGTAACAGAAAAAAATCTAATTTCAATCAGTATCATTAATATTCGATAACTTGTTAACTTGTGAACTTGCTGCGATACATATTTTAGAACCTGTAATGTGAGACCTGCTTTGCAAAGCCTTGAAAATATTTCCATAATTTCTTAAGACCTCATCTCACCCTCATAAAACATAAAACTCGGCAAGGGATCGTATTAATGCCTTGAAATTTAATATTCTTACCCTCCTTAAAGATAGTTTTTCAAATTCTTTTACGATCATCCCTCGGCTTTAAAAACAAACTCGTACATACATAAATATTCTAAATAAAATATTCTTTCCTAAACAAACGATGTTATGTTTATCTTATCTGGTTCCAATGTCTGCAGGTTCCATGTCGAGTTTATGCTTTTCTTACTCTTTACCCTCTCTGTTTGATGATCAATTATTCATGCTTTCTTGAGTCTACCGTTTCTCGCTCTAGCATAACACGTGCATTATCAACGAGAGGCATCTTCAAAAACCGATTAAATAAGAACTTGTTTGATTCAAAGTGAAGTTAAAGTTTATGTATTTAAGGCGTCGAAACATTCCACGCTGATGAAAAGCAAAACAGAAACAAATTATCGCAACATGCTCAAGTCGAATATTTTTTCTTCAATTCCTTCTCTTTCTTCCCACCTAATTACTTGATTTCAAACTTCTGTTTCAAACTTCATTTGCATTAGACAATCAAGCAACGAATTTGAAAAGAGTTAATTGCTATCAAGACTGAATTTGAACGTGATGAAGAATTAGCATTTACAAAGCAAATGTGGAGAAAAAGCAAATTAAAATAATTGATGTTTGCTTCTTTAAGTGCTACCAAGATGCTACCATTAAGAGCTTGGTTGGAGGCGACTTCATGCGTGGTAGATATTAAGATTGCTTTTTGATTCTCAGAAACTAATAACTTATCTCGTTAATTAGCAAATTTCTTTATCTCAACATCATTTTCCTCAACAATAAGAAAATCAGAATGAAATTGTATTGAATGTTATTTGATACAATCTGACAACTTCTCTTTAATCAACTGAAGATTTGAAGTTTCAACAAAACCCCCAGTGGCTTACAACAAGCCCAAATGAACAAATCTGTAAACAGTTTCATCAGCAACTTTCTATTAAACGTTCAATTACATTTTAAACATTTCGATGCATTAAAAATCATTCAACTGAATAAATGTGTGTCTCTATTGTCATTTCGACAAGTTTTCAAATTTTTTTGAAGATCATTGAAGACAATAAGTGGAGGATAGAAATGGGTAAAAGTTAGCTTAACCATAAAGCATTCCAAGTCTCTTTTGTGAATGTTGGTTCTAAAGACAAACTTTAACAGTTTCTTCGATATCTATTGTTGTTGAGATTTATATTTGCCAACGAACGAAAATTGTTCGTGTTCTTAAACAAATTTCCTATTGTCATCTTTTAGTCCTTTATATCCACAAAAATATTTTTCAAATATTTACATTCTTAAATCCTTAGAAAGCTCTTCAAAATAATTTGATCATGAACGTAAGATAAGCGATTGTTGTTGTTAATGTTGTGCTAGAAGAAATGAAATGTCGATGATCAGATAAGGGATTGAAGAAGGACATTTAAGCTTTGTTCGAAATATTTTTTGCGTTTACATGCATAATACTTTAATGCCCATGTTTAGGTTTATTTTTATTGAAAAAGGAATTTCTTAGAAATTCACTGCTGTCAGCTCTAAAGTCTCACGTGCGAGAAAATATTTATTATTACTTTTGGGTAAAATCAATAAAGACATGTCGACTTGAAGACGTGATTGTAATTCATAATCAGTCAAAATATCTTTTGTATTTGAATACCAATGTCAGAATGAGAGTTTGTCACCTACAAAGCATAGAATTCTTTCCCTTGAAAGATTTCAATTCCACTTTCGTTGAATCTTCTTTATTTATTTTTATATCTTAATTTAATATTCAAGTGTTGAGTGAATTTGAATAAAACTTTCAATAAATTCATCTTCAACTTCTTGACTTCATTAACATTAACTTCAAATCTTGATTCAAATTTCAAGAGTTTTTTATGTGAAGAATGAAATTATCACGTCCTAAACTAATAGCATTTATATTTATCTTACCGAAACCTCTTGTATCGGTGGATCTATCCAATTAGATCGCTATTTTTAAACTTTGTAGCTTCCTTCATAAATGACTTTGGGAAGTATTTGTGGCATTTGTTTGTTTCATTTTATGTTCGACCATCAAGACTGTTGACAAGAAAAAAATCCATGTGACTCCATTATTAAATCTTCCCTCGAATCCTCCTTTCTTGCTACTTTTCAACCTTCTTCTTTCTTTATTTTTATGTGATAAATTTTTCATCCTTAAGAGAAAATCTTCCATTTTATTTGTAAACGCATAATTATCGAATCTCTGGTAGATGTTTTGTGAAAGGAAAAAGAATTGACCATGAAATAAAGGGAAGGAACGTTAATGTTCTTTTACCCTCAAAGAAATCATGTTGAGGGAATGAGACAAGGTGAGGATTCTTATAAGTAAAGAATTCGTTGTTATGAACAACTAAGAGAGTCAGACAGACAGATATACGAGAAGCATTGAACATTCTTTTAAGCATCTACTTTATTTAAGTCCGAAAAATGCAACAAAAGATGAAACTTCAATTCTTCACTCTTCGCCTTTGCCTCATTCTTAATTTTTGGGTTCGATGAGAGATCCCTTTGCACGTGTTCAAATTACTTTCCATTCCTTTTTTTCTTCAACTTTGTTGCGAAGAGTGATTTTCAACCCAAAAGATTTTGGGGGCATTGAGATTGATTAATGGAACACGAAGAAGAATTGTTCGTTAGCCTTTGCCTTTACTGGCATTATGATTAAAAGTGTAAATAATTTTTAAAAGATCTTTGATTATTGTCGAAAGAGCGTAGAATGAGGCACAAAAAGGGATGTAGGTCGAGGTGATTTTTAATAAAAATTATAAATTTTTCTTATTATTATTAAGCCCAAAGGATTTTCTTCGTGGTTTCCTTCATAATTTAGTTAGCGATAATATAAAAGAATTAACACGTTGGGTCAGGAAAGAATTTTTTTGTTTTTTATTGCAGGAAGAATTGGAGTTTGTGCGGGATGAATCATGATTATAAAATCTTGATCTTTGCTGGAAATCTGAATGATTTCATGTCCTTTGTTTAATTTAGACACTTAAGCATTGAAAATGTTTGATTTATGCTTGAAGAATTGATGAATTATCCAATTTATGCGCTCTCATACTTTTACCCTCAAATCATCAGTTTCACTTGAATGGCGACATTATTGATCCTTTTAACAAGCACATAATGCACCGTAAAAATAACAACTTAAGAGTTTCAAATGGACAGGAAACGCATTCAACCAGAGACTCCTAAGAAAACTTCTCGCAACAATGCAAAGGAAGTGGGAATAATGGAAGTTCCAAGTTGCATTGAATTCAAGTTGAATATTTTGCAAACAGAAAGGACATTCGAGATCTTCAAGAAATTCTATCCGACTTCTTCATGGAGAGTTTAAATCTTTTTTTTCCAAGATGATTCAAATAAGAATCGAAGCAGAAAAAGGAATCGACGTTAGTTAGACGCAACAGGCATCAATCCTTGAGATAAAATTTAAATTAAAAATGTACAAGATAATGATCTTCATCCCTTTGTAGCCTCATTCGACAACAACAATCAAATCCGAAATGAAACCTGTTTTTAATTAGAAAGTGAGGCCCTTTGTAGCCTTTTAAATCCCGTTAATGAATGACAATGAAAGGCTTCAAAGAACAATAAATTAACATCACGCTGTCCTCATCAAGTGAAACTCGTTTGAAGCACTTAAGGTCCAACAGCGATAATAAATTAATTCATTGAAGAAAGGGGCGAAGATTGGATGGAATGTTAATGAAACTTCTGATTCTCGACACAGACAACAACGAGGGATGCCAGTCACGCTTTTAATGCTTAGTTTAATTTTAAGAATGTTGTTTGATGCGTTAAAAGAAATGACGTAAAGTGCATAGTAATATTTGGTGTTACTTCAAATCCAAATTTATGCATTTAATGTTATGAAGAGAAATATTTTTATCATTCACATGTTGCATTCCAATTTTTCAATCATTTCAATTGAAACCTCAAACTCTTCACCAATCAATCGAAATGAGAAAATAAATAAATTGGAAGATTTCATCTTCTAATCCATCAACCTGCAGATTACAAACGCAATCAGATCCTTTCATTTCCTGCCGATTGTTATAAATTTTCACCCGTAACGAATCAAATTTCTTTCCACCATGAAATTTCATTTCATTTACTGCTAATCTTCTAGAGAAAACGCCTACAATGGAACTTTCTTAAAGGCGATGCCGTTGCTGAAGAAATGGCAATTTCTCAAAAATGATCTTCGCAACATATGTTGAGTCTGATCAAGAAGGCAAAACGTCGGAAAATAATAATGGAATTGCATTCACGAGTATCTTTTGTGGACGTCCCTCAAAGACAAATCTTCTGTGTGCGGCAAAGTATTTTAATCACTTTGTGGATTTTTAACAGATTCTTTACTGCTTAACAACTGAAATTAAGCTCTTTTCGAATTATTAAGTAATTTTCAGAGTATATAATTTAGTGCTTTTCTTCTGTAAGAAACACCGCAAAGACAATTTTCGCCCTTTTTCAAATTAGAAGAGAATTTCAATCATTTGCCGACAGCCAAAGATTTTCGGATCATTAATTGAGCATCGAATGATGTTAATGAGAAAATTGTGTACAATTATTAATGTTATGTTGTTTGCTTATTTCCTACCAAAGAAGATTCAAGTGCTTGAAAGCATTTCTTGAGAGATTCTTCCGCCCACAATAATCCCTCAAAAACTTACTTCGAAGTTTAAACTAATGATTTTCATGGTGGAAACAAATATTCTTCTAATACGGTTTTAATTTTCTATCTAATGCGTTCCATATGTTATGATGACATTTTTCTGGTGAAAAGGTTTCGCTTGAATGAGAATCATAAAAGTTGTCAAAGAAGTTAGAAATTCTTTCTAATTAGGATTCGAGAAGAATTCTTAATTTTTATCAATGGTTATGACGGATTCAAGATTTATGGAATTGTGAAATGTGTTTCATGTCTTTCAACATTCTACACTTGTTGGCAGTCTTTAAAACATGCCCCACGTCTTGTTGTCCCAAGAAGCTCGTAAAGAAAATTGTTTAGAAATTTGAAACTCGATATTTTCATGGTTGATAGAACCGAAATCTTATTTTTCTTTAGATTTCGGCCAAACTTTGCGCCGTTATGTAAACTTCTTTTATGGATCGTAAAAAACCAGTGATGGAATGTATCGAATTACATAACACAGGCTGAAGAGAAAACGAAAATGTTTTAATTATTTAATTTGGAAAATAATTTATTGTCTCTTCCTTGTCATTAAAAAATAAAAAATATGAAAAGATTGTCGAGTGAAATGAGAACACAAGGATAATGAAAACATGTTAAAGGTTTACGAGTTTTGACAGCCAGGGATAAAAGGTTTAATGCTTTTCATATGTGTTTGCCTTTTTTTCACCATCCATGAGCGCCTTTTCTTGTTGCAATGGAGACAGGATGCACGTAATCAAAATATTTTCCAATTTCAGATGAATTGAACGGGATAATTGATAATTAAATCATTCGACGAAGCACGAAAAGGGATCAAACTTTCGTTTCCATTCAATTCAACTATCAAAGGAGCGAATAAATTTGTCCCACATTTCTTTTGATTCAACCTTAGGCTGCGATGCCTTAATCAGCCAACCTTCAGCAGCTCTTTTATGATCTATCGGTGAAAATGTGTGTTGAATTGTGCGATGGCTCCCTGACAATAGCAAAGAAAGATCTATCGGCTAAGTTTTCTCTTTCATTTCATGATTCCTTTCAATTTCAAAAGGAAACTTTTTATTTCTAAAAGAATTAATCTGAACAATAATCAAATAAACTAGTAAAGAAATATCTTTTGATACTTTAACACAGAAAAAGATCATAAAAAGAGAGAAAAGAATTAAGAAACTTCTTCGCTTTTTTGTATAGATTCGTCTATAGATTAGAATGAAAATTAATTTTAAATAGAATTGGTTAGCCTGATATTACACACTAAAGAAGCCCGAAGCGATGGAAGTGGAAGAAAAAAATCTTGAACAATAAATGGGGATTGTTATTTTGTTTGGGTATCGCCTTCTATAGTAGGTAAGAGAATGATCGAATCAATTCTTCTCCCTCACTTCGTCTTCAGATTATTACAATTCACCTTGTTTACAAATGTTTTGAATTTATAGAAATTTAAGAATTGGGATAAAAGAATCAGCACGTAGAGAATGTTGAGAGGTGAATTGGGATGAAAAGAAATCATAAGAAACTTTCTCCAATCCAACCCTGTCAAGCATCATATAATTTTGTCTTACTTTAACGCATCAACGAATCAGCATAAAAAGCCAACAATTTCTGGTGAAATCTTTGGGATACGAGAAGAAAGAAAGAAACTTTTTTTCTATGGCCAATAGACTTCACATTACATCGTGTCATATATCAAATGATTTTTATGAATTTACGAAAGCATTGACACATCTCGTCCTCAACAAAAGAAAAGGAAGGCTGAAAAGGGAAAATTCATTTCAGTTTGTCCAACTACCCTTACATGTCTCAGATTGTGTTTTTGAAAACTGTATCTTGTTTTCTGTAAATAATGCCCTCATTCCTCCTGAGATGTTCTTTGTTTAATGCCAATTCCTTAGACTGTGGCGAAAAGAATCTTCGATACAAAGAAAACTCATTTTTTCGAAGATTGAAAATCACAGCTAGAAACTATTATGTCAATGTAGAAGAGCTTGTTAAAATTCTGTGACTATTGTTAATTGGTGATGTAAAAGCATATAAGACAGTCTTTTATTAAACTTCAATAAAGTTTTTGGATTGGAAACAATGACTTCAAACGTTTCAGTTTTCATTGTAATGAAAGAGAACATTACAAGAACATTTTCTTTAACTTACAAGCAAATTGTTATATTGATATCCTTGGTGAAGGAAATTACTTGCAATTGTAGATTATTTAAGTCAAAGGAAGAGAATTTCATTAAAACATAAATTAACGTAAGTTTTACTTAAAGTCAGCTTTCATTAATTTAGCGGAAAATATGATTAAACACTTCCCATCGCGTGATCCTATCATTGTTGAAAATTTAACTCTTTCCGAACATTAAACCAAAAGAAAATGCTTATCAATTTTATCCAAAATCTATTAAATAATAAAAACAAATTAGTTTTGAAAAGCAAAGGAATTATGTTTCTCATTTAATGGTTGATTGATTAATTCATTAAATTTATCGTTAAGTCGTGAGTACTGTAATGAAGTCGTTCCTTAATAAAAATAAATAATTATATAAATCGCATGTCTCGACAAGCAATAAAAAGTAAATAAATGATTGAATTAATAGTTGATGGATTTATTGAGTTTTAAATTTGTCTTGCTTTGTTTTTAATTTTTATTCCAATAATTTAATAACTTCGTATAGCNNNACTCCCTACTCTGATGATGATGATGATGATAGATTATTTAAGTCAAAGGAAGAGAATTTCATTAAAACATAAATTAACGTATGTTTTACTTAAAGTCAGCTTTCATTAATTTAGCGGAAAATATGATTGAACACTTCACATCGCGTGATCCTATCATTGTTGAAAATTTAACTCTTTCCGAACATTAAACCAAAAGAAAATGCTTATCAATTTTATCCAAAATCTATTAAATAATAAAAACAAATTAGTTTTGAAAAGCAAAGGAATTATGTTTCTCATTTAATGGTTGATTGATTAATTCATTAAATTTATTGTTAAGTCGTGAGTACTGTAATGAAGTCGTTCCTTAATAAAAATAAATAATTATATAAATCGCATGTCTCGACAAGCAATAAAAAGTAAATAAATGATTGAATTAATAGTTGATGGATTTATTGAGTTTTAAATTTGTCTTGCTTTGTTTTTAATTTTTATTCCAATAATTTAAAAGTCTTCTGTTTCTGTTTATTTCTTCCAAGCACAGCTCAACATTAATTCTCTTTTAACGACAGCAAAAAAATGTCATTATTAAGTCAACTTGTTTTGTACACATAATTCCATGGTAAGTCAATTTAATAACCTGCCTTTAATTACACCGTGCAATAACAACAAACATTATTATCTTATCCCAAGTAACAGTGTGAAAAAAGTCCATGAAAATCAATTTCAGGAAGTTGATATCGAAGCGAAAAATTCACCGAGAAAATCAGGATTTTACGAACCATTATAATCATAAAAGCAAGAAATAATAAAAACAAGAAACTCCGATCTTTCTTCAGTAAACAAACGAGATGGAACGAATTAATTTTTGAAAAAAGACTTCTTTGTGAAATATTATCCTACTCGATACATTCGTTGGTAAGAAAATCTTATTATCCATTCCTGACGTCCAACAACTGTCTTTTTTCTTCTTATTATAGAAAAATGCTGACGATGAATCTATGGAAAATCTTTAAGCATCACTAATTGCGGAACAGATAAATAAGTAAGTTTTATTCATAAGAATTTTAAACGGGAAATTTTCCATGCATTTTGATATGTGTGACGAATGGAATTCTTCTCGGTGGTCGTTTCCAATCCCAAAAAAGGGAACATTAACTATTTATTTGATTTTGAAGTCAAGGTGCAAAACTAAAGGAAAATGATCTTTCTCTTAAAAAAACATCAAAAATAATTTCGTAGTATCTGAACTTCAAAGCTATTAAACTTTTTACGATTTCTTAGGATGTTCAAATGTATAATAAAAAGTTTACTATTCATTAGATAAAGAATTTAAAGCCTTCACTTTATGTTTTTATGACAATTTATGAAATATCTAAGGACTTAACCCCACGTGTTAAATGTGATCTGAATAGAAGTTCGATTCAATGTAAGTAACATTAAAGAGCTGACAAATAGATTTGTTCCACATTAATGCAATTGAAAGATCTCAAATGCATCAATAGAACTTTTTCTATTTTTTTCTTAACAAAAATTATTAGCAATATAATGACTAAATAAAAGAAATGTTTCTTCTTTTAAAGAAATAAAAAGATTTTACTTTGAGACAAGAAATAAAGGAATGAAATAAAATGCAAGAACTCCTATCCATTTGTTGTTTTGTCCAAAAATGGAGACAAAAGATTCAAATATCCTTTTCAAATTTACCGTCCAAATGCTTTTCCATTCAGCAAAATTTTCGAAACGTTTTCGCGATTTGTTATGGATTAAATATTTTGCACAATTGATTCGTTAAAATTTGTTCTTTATCTGCTTTTTGACTTATTCTATATTCAATCATTGGTAGTTACATGGTTGATATTTTGTAATAATTGCAACGAAATTCTTCAATTTAGATCTAAAATGTAGATTGTTGTGAATCTTAAGATTTCAATATTCAAAGTTATACAGAAAAGAATTCTTCATCTTGTACCACCTAAGTCAATTCATTTCAGCTTCTAGAGAAATCTCCATGATATTCTTCTCTTTATACTCTTCCAGCAAATAACTTTATACAACTTACCCCTGACCCTCAGCAGAGAATCACAATAGACCACCTCGTAATGTCTACATCGACAGTGGCACACCATGCAATTTGCGTTTCTTTGTTAAAGCACGTGCAGTCATTTCGAACGAACGTGCAGAAAATTGCATGTATAGTCCAAACGCGTCCCAAAGGCTTACGAAAAACATGAAAAGAATTTTGAATGTCGAAGAATATTTAAAGAGAAATTGAATTAAATTTAGAATTGATCTGAAAGTTAAATGCTTACATCGACACGTGTTAATTGTTTTCCCTTCCTTAAATTTGTTCAATTTTATTCATGTGTAATCAAACAAACAGAACCTGTTAAAGAATTAATTGCAAGCATTACAATGGAAAAGTAAGAAAGATGCAATTAATCGTATTTAAAGATTTAATCCAACTCTGAAATTTAATCTAAACCCGATTTAACTTTTCTTAATCCGAGTTCTGAAAATATTTCGCAACAAAACTCAAAAATTCGTGTCAGTTTCTTCTTTCGTTACTGTGTATTACAAAATTATAATGAAGTGATAAAATTAACTCAATTGTATACATCATAATGTTTTTCTTGTCAATTAATGTCTTTCCATGAGTTATAAAGTTCTTATAAGTTCCATCTGTGCCTTAAATTCCATTTGAAAAACAACAAAAACAGAACGGATAACACGTGTTGTTTCTCGTAAGATTCTTTCAAAGATGCTTGGCGCGCAAATATTTGTTTACAATATCTCAATGAGCAAGCATGATGCTTATTAGAAACTTATTGCGAAAGGAATATAAAAAATCTGACATTTGAGTTATGTTTTGAAGAGATCACATTTCTTCACATATTTCATTGAAGAATCTTCAAAATGTATCTAATTAGATATCTTTGAGAAGCAAATATGAAGTAAGATTTCTATTCGAATTATCTGTAACAAAAAATACTTAAGATAATGAAAGAAGGTTGAATTAAATTTTAAATTCTTATTTTTTATTTATTGGAAGACATTTGAGTTCTTTTTAAAAAGAAGATTTCATTTAATTCTAGTTAAAGCATGAGTCATCACGATGAATTTTTATCACAAGATTTCTTATTAAAAGTAGTTGTTTATGTTGAGATCAAAACATGGCACGTTGTTATTAATGTTTGAGATTGTTTATGCTTGGACCCAGCGATCAAAGGAATCACTTTGTTGTGCTGGTAATTGTCGGCTGCTTTCACAATCTTTCGAGTCAATCAAATCACTGTCAGTGCGTTGTGTTGTTGTCCAAAAGAATGTTCCTTCTTCCGTTCTTGCGAAGTGAACTGGAACGTAAATTTCGTCGTTATAAACTGGCGTCAAATTGCAATTGTCTTCTTCATCGTAAACGTAAATTGCCGATGTCTCATCGCATTGCTTAATTTCATCAATAATTCGTGATTCAAGTTCTTCATTGAACTCATTGTTGTCGATTTCAGCGTCGTAATCGTAAATGTAATCATCTTCGTATTGTTCTTCTTCATCTTCATACGAATAGTTCTTACATTTACAAACCGTTTTAGTTGTCTTCAACTTTGTTGTTCCCAGAGATTTGTTGTTGTTATTTGGCTTACCGATCAAAAACTTTAAGAATTTCTTCAAACGGTAGCTCGGTGATCTCTTGAACTTCTGATCATTAAATGTGTTCTCGTTGATACTGTTATTGCTCGAGATGATGTATTCATTGTAATAGATCGACTGCTCCATTTTAGCTGCTTTTTTATCACGTAAACTTCTTTAAGAAATATTTTTTAAAAGTTAAGAAAATCACTTGATTTCTCTTACGAAATGTTTTCTATTCTGAATGCTTTCTCATCACTTGTTGTTCCTTTTATACCAAAGCATAGAGGGTGAAATATTTTCCCTCTGTCCCTTTCCAACATACATTCACTTACGACACAAAATCTCTTTTCCATTCTCCCTTTCACTCTACACCATACGGTCGCTTATTGCTAGCATTGAAACTCGGTCGACGAATCGGGTGCGAGATACAGGGGCAGGTGTTACACAAGCGACGTTCGAATCTGTGGGAAAATTCAAAATTTAAGGCTCTCACAGAAGATTTCTCGAAACCAAAATTGAGGCAGATGGTTGACGGAGGGTGATTTTTAATATTGCATTTAATGCATTGAATAACATGCTTACGGGATGAGAATTGGAATAATATGTTTATTATAAGACAAAAATTATCTCACTCAATGAATACTTGAAAAAACGTGTCGATGCCGTTCGTTTCTTATAGAAATGCCTCGTTGATTCTAATTCAAGGGAAATGTGTATATTAATTATTGGATTTATCACTCAACTCGCTTACTAACTAACTTTCTTGTTTATCTTTTTCCCTTACAATTCATTAGGGCTTATTAATTGAAAAGATTTTTTGTGCGTTGAGGGATGAAGAGAAACTTTTAATATTGATCGGAACACTTGTCAGCGATGAAATTAAAGTGGTTGGATTTGTGTATTTAAAAGGATGGGAGAAAGGGTTGGAAAAGCAGAAAGGTCACGTAAAGTGTAATCGGGATTAAAATATTAACAATCGTAAGTTGTTTTTACAAAAATGTGTGAAAATTTCTGCAAAGTGCAGGAAAGAAATTTCACTTCATTAGCATTTTTCATTGTTTAGAGAATAGAAGGGAAGAACAATGAAGGTTTTGCATGTTTAATGAATCGAACCTGATTTATTACTTTCTTACAAGTTCAGGTCAAACGACCTGTAACATTGGAAATCAACATGACAAAGTTGAGTGTGGGAATGTCGAGAGAATCAATGAAGTTTATCGATAGGTGAGATTTTCAATTTACACAATTTACCTGCCTTCATTATTCACCAAACATGGCTTTGACATTCTCAGTGTGAGAATTGTGTACCTGTTGATGCAATAAAACTTTAATATTTATTTATTTGGTC
Source organism: Clunio marinus (assembly GCA_900005825.1). Classification (NCBI taxonomy): domain Eukaryota; kingdom Metazoa; phylum Arthropoda; class Insecta; order Diptera; family Chironomidae; genus Clunio; species Clunio marinus. The sequence goes on from CVRI01000003.1 coordinate 237,524, forward strand.
TCTGTTCGTAATAAGAATTCCGTCTCATCCCCTTGTATTGTCTAAACCTGTTGTTGTTCAAAGATTTTAGGGGTTGTGTTCCCACACTTTCTGAACGCTTTTAACGAACATTGATTTTTAATTTTTACCTTTTCACAAGGATTCATGTCGAGAGAAAGAAAATATCATAAATTTGTTGCGACATGGAACTTTTTATGTTGTTTATCAGATAATCGTGAGATAAATTTCACTTTTTAACTGTTAGATGAAGAAAACGAATTAATCACTAAAAGGATAATTTTGTTGAAAGGGATAACGAAGGCAGAACATTCTTGTTAACTTTTAATTTAAATGCTATCATTAGAATAATTATTATGTGTATCCAAAACGATCCTTAGTCTATTTAGAGCCCAAACTAATGACTTTTTCCAAGTATCCATTCTTATTAAAAATAGTTCAAAAGTTTCAAGTAACAAGCAATTACAAAATGTTCTCTTTGTACTCAATTTTCTATGAAAATCTGATATTTTACTATTTCATCTGCATGTCGAATATCTACTTAAAAATTATGTCCTTAAGAAAAGTTTAAAAGCATTCAATTACCAGTAAGAAAGAGATTGAAAGAACTTTTAAAAATCACGTTTCGTTTTAAAAAAACTTTTCGTCAATGGCCAGTTTTTAAAGGTAAAAAATAAACAGGAAGTCTATTTATTGATGTTTAAAATTACCAACTCAATTGTGCTATTAAGAGGATTAGACAATCTTTTATTCTTGTCCACAGACGTATGAAATGAAAAATGTAAAGAGACGCACAATCTCCAATAAAAAAAATCATCCTGCAGTCTTTTAAGGAAAAGATGAATAAAAGATTTAAATGCGTGTTTAATGAAAGGACAGGAAATTGTTCACGTACTTCAAAAATATTTCTTCAACTTCTTATTGCCAAAAAAACAGACAAATCTGATAAGGATGTTGTTGTAGCTTTGGAGACATTCTTAACAGAGATAATCTTAGATGTTCTAAGTAAAATGTTATGTTTAGGAAATTCTATCCGGTCACATAAAATTTACTTAATCTTGATAAGAAAGGAAAAGAAAAATATTTTGCATTTCGTAATCATTAAGCAAATAGCTGTTCGGAAAAAGAAAACGAGAGAAATAGAAATACCAACAAACGTAAAAATGTCTAAATCTAAAACTTCAGAAATTGGCTTTTAAAATTATCTGATTATAAAATTGTGGCTTGCGTGAAATTCCAAGTATTTGCTCGTGAAAAATTTATTTAAGGTGTGAAACTCTGAAAGTTGTAAAATTCTTAAAGATATGAAATTGAGTGCTTGCGTAAATTGCAATGAAACGGAAGAAGATATGAGGGTCATCGTAAAAGAATTGCATTCCACTCTCCGTTACCCGTATTGAGCACAACATGAAACATTCAGCATAAGTCATTCTTCTAAAGGTCGTTTGCCAAACTCGTGGCGTCATTAATGAGTATGAGTATGAGAAAGGAATTCCAATAATTTCCCCCTGTACATAATCAGTCTAGCTACTAAAGTTATCTTCATCGAAAAACATAAAATTCCATCACATGCGATCATATTGTCGAGTGCTGAATGAATAATTGATCACTGACGACAGAACAGAATAGAACGAAGGAAAAAATATTAAATTCACACACTTTGAACACACGAATCATCTAATTTGATGCGGAGTGAATATATTATACATTGTAATGTTGGCCCTAAGTCAAACCCCACGTTTGCACCATATGCTTATGATGTGTCTGAATCATTCTACTGGAATGCTTAACATCTTTCGTATTTTCCCATGGTCTGAACTTCTTTTCATTCTGCTTTCAATTACAATTAATTTCCAAACGATACACAACACAATAATATTCCGGTATGTTGCGAAGAAAGGGCAAAGTGAGAAGAGAAGAGACCCTTTCAATTCGCCCCTCACTTTTGACAAAAAAAACGAAATAAATATAAGAAGCAGGGCTCAGCCACAATCGTAATCTTTTGACAAACATCTTTCATTGTTGTTAGCCTTTTTCTTTCTTTTTCTTCTCTCCATTAAACTGCTTTCGACGACGATCGAAATCCATGGGAACTTTTAGCATGTGTTCACAAAAACTCTCAGAAAACGAAAATGTTTTAATTTTTTTTTTCATATTTTTATTTCGTCTTCTTTATCAGGGTTCATCGTGAAAAAAAAATTGAAAAGTCTTGCCAGCATGTCTTAACTTATTCCGATGTTCCTTCTTATAAGTTGAAACCCGACATGATGTGTTTGTTATTCCATTCAATTTATCCATTCATTTATGCTTGTTTATGTACGGCTTTTCGTTTAGTTCGTGCTGTACACACTTTGAATTGCCTTTAAATTTCATACTTACTTACTTGCTTTGCTTTACATTTTTTCTGTTGTGCGCTTTCTTTAAGATGATGATGATGATGATGATTGGTGTAGTGCACTTTATTGTCTTCAGATATCCAATTAAACGATTAGATGTGATGACTTTCTTGATGCAATTAATAGCAGGTCATTAAATAAATTATGCTAATTCAAACTCTCTTATTATAAGGCAATGGAAAGAGCTGTCGCAATATTAATTAGCGATATCTTAAATTATGGCTCATCATGTTAATGAAAGCAGAGAACGAATATTTTGTTAAGTGACTCTTAAAAGCCAATTTCCGGTTCATTTTAAGTGAACATCTCTCCACATCGTAATCTTATCTCATCAACAACTTCATCATAAGTGGCAAAATGTTTCTTTTAAAGTTTTTGATTTCGTGTCAATTTCCATTAAAGAAATGAGAGCTTTAAATCTTTTGAAGCAAAGAGGATACAAATAAAAACGACAATGAAGAAGTTGTGATCATTTTGCGCAATTCCTGCTTCTTCAACAAATCTTTTCTATTAGAATGTAGTCGACGACGAAGACGACGACTAGTGTCATGTGGGTTAATTTAAAATGCTACCATGCACAAATTTATTTTATTTTTCGTCTGCCTTCTTCTCTTCACAACAATTTCATCATACACATGTGCACAATCGTTTATTCTTCGAATGGAAACAAGCAAGCATCAAAAAGGAGAAAGAAGAAGACGAATGTTCGGATCGTGGGAAAGCCATCGAGAATCGTTACGCATTCAGTACATGCGATGAAAAGAAGAAAATAAAGGTTCTTTTTTGCTGTTCCAGTGATGCTTACGAAATTCTCTGCTTTGTTGTTATTTTTAAGTATTTTTTTCGTTCTACTTGAATAACATTGAAATATTTTGTAAGAAGAGACGAGAGCGCAAAAAAAGACGACGATCAAGAAGACCCAAAAAGAATAAGACGAAAGAATGGATAAGTGGAAGTGAATGAGTTTTATGTTTCCATCCTGTATTGCTGCTTTCTTAGATAAGATTTCGCATTTTTTGCTTCTCTTATTCGCTTGACATTGCGCATGTCGCATCACCGTTCTTATTACTTTATGGAGTAAAGTTTCGAATTAATTTATAATCTCAATATCTTGATCTTGCACGATCTTACGACACACGATTGTTTTTCAATGGATGTTAAAGTTTATGAAAGCGAGGCAATCCTCATGATAGCTACAGGCAATGATCATGAATTAGATTTTGTGAGTTTAGATCTTGATCTGATTTATATTGATATTATTGCAAGCAAACTAAACACTTATTTCATTACTTAAATCATAAATAACGTTACACTAGTTAAAGCATAGACAGGAAGCATCAGTCATTGAGTTATTGAGGTCGATGTGTCTGAATTTCATATGAAATGTCATCAACCTCCGTCACCCTTCGTCATCAAAACATTAACGAAATTTCCATTCACAAAAGAAGACACAAAACCGGCCGCCACTTCATTCAATAATATAAACGACGACTGATAAATAAAAGTCATTAATTCACATCAAACATAATCTCCAACTTCCTTTTCAGTGCCCACTTGGATCAATCAAGTTTCGCTACATGAATTGGTCGTGTATGGATGTTATTGTCCCCATCTGACACTCTCTGCCTTTCTTTATTCATATATTTAAACGGTTAATTAACGTTACAGAAAAAAAATCACTCTGATCAACCGTGAATGTACATCAACTTTATTATTGTTATTATTATGCAAAAATAAAGAAGAATTTATATTAAAAGTTTATGTCAGCAAGCACAGTTAATACTCAAACATTTTTCAACATTGACTTCCATTTCAATAAATTAATAGCAATTTCCATTACAAACAGCGTCGCACACGCCGAACCATGCGCTGTTCAACGAGTGTGCTTTTCATCCAGTCATAGTCGTTTTTTTTCTAGTTCATCGTTATATGTTTACCAACCAAAACGAGCTTGCCACTCGACATAAGAGAAAAAAAATATGTGGAAAATAAAAGGCAGCAGCAGCGGCAAGCGAGAGATGAAGAAAAATAAAAAATAAAAATAGCGATCACGAGAGAATGTTCGTGGACCACTCGCCCAACGTCGTCCATTAAGCTCGAGCCGGGAATGGATGATGAGAAGAAGTAAAGATAAATTAACACTTTCAGTAAACAAGCTTGGTGGACTGTGCGGAAAAAGCGACCATAACCATTAAATGTTTAGCATAGAATTAATGAAATTGTTGTGTTCTTAAATAAATATGTAAGCGGATATGATAAATAAAACTCAAGCCGTCATGATATAAAATCTTCATTATAAGTTCCAAACAGAAACTTTTACTATGAGCGCAATTCTCGCGTTAAGCCCGCAATCAGTTTATTTCATTTCTTCTTCTCTTTATTCTCGACCCGTCCCGTCTTGCGAGCGTCGTGTCGTCATTTATTTCTTTTAAAGCCATTATAAGAAAATATATCTCTGCTTATTATTATTCTTTCAACTTAAGCATTATGAAAACGGCAGCTGGTTTCTTTTTTTCTCTTCAGCACGTGTACTATAGCGATCAAGCCCAGAGAGAAGAAAAATGTTAAGAAGCGAACTTAACTTGGTGGAAATTAATTTTAATTCATTCTTATTTCTATGCTTAATTCAATTGAATTGGCAATTGATTTAAAAAAAATTTATCGTCATAGGAAAATTATCCACGCGCCCATTTTAGCAGCTGTTGGTTCACTGGGTAGAGTTCGTCTTTTATTCAAGAATTCATTCCTTGAGAATGGTTCAGTTTGGAGTTTCCCACGGTTTGAAACTTCACATGTATAGTCATCAACATCGAACATGGTGTTTGTTCAGTTTATTTTTTCCTTCATTCTCCTTCTTTTTCTCTCGGATTTCTGTGTAAATACATGGGTCGCGTCGCAACTCGTCGCTTGTGCTACACTCGTTGCTCATACACTATAATAAATAATCCCCTCGTATTACTCTTTCTCTCGACGACCATCGAGTGTGATGAACAAGAAAAAAAATTGTTGCCTTTTTATTCAATTTAAATAGTTTGTAGCTTTTTTATGATCATCGTGTTTTTTTTGTTGTGCGGCTTTTGACGAGCGGAAATGGCGAGCTGATAATGATATGAATGAAATGCCTCTTTTTTTTCGCGCTCGCTTTTCTCGTGCACACACTTGAAAGCAGTTTTTTTAACTGTGGTGCAAGCATTAAACGCAATTATTCAATCGCTTGAAGGCCAAACACCATTAACACAGGACGACAATTAATTGTTGTCTTCATGAATGAATGCCATGATTGTTGGCCGTCGGGGATTGTTTGCGATGTTATTTTGATCAAAATCGTACATAAATGAAAATAAAATGTTCAGTAGCTAGCTAGTAATAATTTGACGTTAATTTACATGAAGAATTGATGGCCAATAAACATTTCGTTTTCATTTCAAGTGGGGAAAAAAATCTCTGATAAAGCAAGTTCCAATCTCGTGTCATTTGACATCAAGTGAGACTAAAGTGTGATCGTCAATGAGTCACATTTCAATATTTTATTTCTCAAGGAACGCATGCGAGCCCTTTTCCCTTTTTTTCCTTATTTCATTAACATTTTCTATAACCGTAGCGCATACTTCATGCCGCATTATCACAGAAGAATCTTTAGAAAATTATCCATGATCATGTATGTATACATGAAATAATGATACTCAACAAATCGGGTCCCGAAAGGAAGCAGAAATAATAAGTTGAAATGAGATACAATGAACGACGAAGAGCCTCGAGACCAACAAGAAACGAAATGCTTCTCTCTTTTTTGTATAAAAAAGTATTTCTTATGAATATAACATCCCCTCGTGTAAGAAGCGATCGAGCATAGGGTTCGGATAGTTGAATCCCTCAACGTTGAACGAAAAGGGACGGCAACACCTAATAACAGCTGCCAGTGAAGAAAAAAACAGGTGGTTCTGCTATGTGTGGGAAAATTATTTTCTCACAGTCCCTAGCCCGTGATCGGCTTCGAATACGAAAACAAATTGAAGTATAAAAGAAAATGTGCCATAGCGAGAATATTCATTCTTTTGTGAGCTCTCGTACTGGCAAGAAGATATTTCTATGTCGATTTAAAGCCTTAAAAAAATAAGAAAAAAACGAAGAGAGAAAACTAAAATAAACTGAAAAGTTGAGAATTCCGAAAAAAGAATTTAAGAGAAGTGAAACGAATTAAAAAATAAAATAATTCGATTGAAAGTGATAAATTTTCTTTGATAATTAAAAAGATAAAAAGAAAATAATTGAACAATGAAAAACATGTGCTACGAAACAGCTTATCAAATCGGTGAAAATATTGCAATGAAATCAACGATGAAAAGTGCTGTGATGACACCAGCAGAACCAGTTAGTCGCACTTATCAATACAGAAAAGTGATGAAGCCAATGCTTGAACGTAAAAGACGTGCACGCATCAATCGATGCTTGGATGAATTAAAAGAATTAATGGTCACCGCACTTCAATCTGAAGGTGAAAATGTCTCAAAGTTAGAAAAAGCCGACATTCTTGAATTGACAGTGCGTCATTTGCACAAGTTGCGACGTCAACAACGATTAGTACATGCAAACCCAGTGATTCATGAAGATCGTTTCCGTGCTGGCTTTACACACGCTGCCAATGAAGTTTCACGCATTCTCGCATCAATTCCCGGAGTCGACATTACACTTGGAACAAAATTGATGACACATTTGGGAATGAGTCTTAACTCATTGGATAAAAGCAAGCCTTTGTCAATTCAAACCCAACAAACAAACATGTTCACAACACCACCAATTTCTCCAACATCATCGCTTTCATCTGGATATAGCAGCAGTCGCGAGAATGGTGTTAGCGTCATTATGACTACTCAACAACATCAAACTACATTGCGAACACCAACACCCACACATGAAAGTTATGAGCCATTGACTCCAATGTCATCGCGATGCAGTCAGTCATCTTCACCACAACCCATTGATTATCGTTCGTCGCCAGCTCCGACAACAACCGACTATGGTTTATTGAAAGTCATCAACTTTGCGCAACCGCAAATGAAAGCGCAATACATCGGCGTAAAGACTGCACCGTCATCGGTTTGGCGACCATTCTAAATTGGTTGATGATTGCAATAGTTAGATGAAGGAATGTCGATCAACACAGTACGAGAAAAGCTTTAATATCAAATTAGATTATAAGAAGATTACATTTTAAGTATTTGAATTATCGATTAATCGACACATCCCCAAGTGAACCAAAAAGAAAAATCTAGGAAAACTCAAAATAACTGAATAATTCGATCTCAAAGTTTTTTATGTTTGTTTGTTTCTTTGCAAACGCTTCAAGTTTTTAGATTTTTGTTTTATGATATCGCGTAAAGAAGCTTTAATTAATTAGGAAAAATCAGGAAGAAAGACTTTCAAATGTTTAATTAATTATTTTTTCCCACTTTTAAGTTTTCTTCATTTGTGATATGAAATCTTTCATTTTAAATTCATAAAAAGTATCATGTTGTCCCTGTGATACATTAAAATATTAGCAAATAAGAGATGAAATCAATAAATCAAATCGTAATGATGAATGTAGAAAAATTAATTCTTTGTGACTTTTTATTTCTTTTTCTTCGTTTTTTTATATTTTCAGCTTCTTTAGAAACTGTGAGAAATAAATGTTCGAGAGAAAATATCTTCAACGATTTCATTGTTGGTATTTTCGCTTTTTTGTGTCTTCTTTCATTCGATCCTTCTTTAAAATTTCTTTCTACGTAAGAAGAAAGAAAAAAATCAACATGAAAGAGAGTCTCTTTAAGAGACTTCATGACCTATGAAATGCAAGGAAGGATTTTTTTACCCAATAAGACTTTTTTTTATTATGCTTCTACCTTGATTCTTCATAACTTGAAGAAAAAGAAAGGAATGATGCATTGTTATTACTTCAAATGTTTCATTTTAACTCGGGAAGCATAAAACCAACAACGAACATTTTAATCTCAAGAAAAAGTTAATCCGGGTCGTTAATCTGGTTTAAATTTTTATCGAGGTTAAATTCGGGGATTAAGAATCAAGTTAGATTAAAAGTCAAATGTTTAAATATTTAAATTCTTTCAACTTTTATTCTCCAAAAATTACAAATTCATGAATCAAAAGTACAAATCTAGTCATTGAAATATTTTTGTTTTTTATCTTTTAAAATCAAATTAAATTTCTCTTTGTCGTATAGAAAATTAAAATTTTTCTTCATTCAAAGTGCACTTGAAAGTTTCATTATTTTGTATTCTTCTATGTTTTAATGCAAAAGGCAAAATGCAAAGGCAATTTATTAAATATTCTGCTGCATCATTAGTAATATTATTATTTTTAAGCTCTAATAATTGATTGATGAAAAAGAAGGAAAACTACATAATACTTTTCTTTATACTTTAATACTTATAAAAGTCATCTTAAACTTAAAATGAAAGCAGAAAATATATTAATTCGCGTTTCTCTTCATAGTGAAGGAAATAAAATCATCTTTTAAAAAAAATCTTGTAATATTAAATAAAAATTCAATAGATTATTAAATTTAAAAATGATTTGTTAAGTCATAACAGGAAAAAAAGTGATGTTAAGTAAATGCTAATCATTTCAAAGAAATATTTAATTTATCGTCATCGTTCGTCAGAAATGTTTAAAACTGACTCTCCTTTCTAGTAATCGTCGTTGTTGTCGTTTTATCAGCATCGCCATTTGTTGCACCAGCACCATGTGAAATCGTTGTAATCACAGACTTCACAATCACTGAATTCTGATGCGTTTCATTTGTCTCTCCGACAGAATCTTTCAATGTTTTCACATCTAAAATTTCCTTCGGATGTAAACTCGTCGCTGTATTGTTTGTCGTTGTACTCAAAACTGATAAGCGCCCAATAACTTCTTCGGTGGTTTGTGAGCAAAGCGTTGTGACTGTCGAATTCAAATGATCACGAACTGAGTCGATTGTAATGTCACCGACAGACCCAATGGAGCTTGTGATGGTTTCATTAGCAAAGTTGCTAGTTGGTGATGTTTCAACGCCATTTGTGAGACCTGCAAATGTAATTTAAAGATAATTTGGTAATTTCTATCGAGTTGTCAATTCTTTTACCTTTATTATTAACAGCAGCGTCACTATTTGCAGCACTTATTGGTGTTGTTGCTTCCATCGTTGTATTTTCATCACCTTCTGTTTTATTTCCATTTGCCTTCTCACTTTCATCATCGTCATCGTCATCATCATCATCCCATTCTTCCAAATCTATCGATCCATTCGGCGACACAATCTTTTTACCTGAAACAGTGATTCGTTGTACCTCCGACGATGACATCATGTAAAGTGCTTCACCATGATTTGTAAAGCAAAGTGAAGATATTCCGCTAATTAAAGAAATAAACATTTTAATTAGTCTCAACTAAATTTTGCTTTAATTAACATGACTTACTTGATATCTTCACGTCGAATTGCTGCTGCATTCATTTGACGTTTAAGTTCTGGAATGGATAAAATCAAGCAATCGCCTAAATTAGTCAAGCACAAAAGTGCATATTCCTTGTAAAGTTCAGCTTCAGGTGCACTTTCTCCTGAATCGTTTGCTGATTGTGGTGGCGGTGGAGGAGCTGCTAAAGGTGAAGCAGGTCGTTGATTTTTCGATGGACTTATTTGTAGCATTTCTGGCGTTTTTGTGCAAGTAAAAGCAGCAAATTGCATTCGACGTACACTAAAAGAATTTCATTTCATTATATTTGTTCATCATTTCTTTGGTCTTTATCTTTACCGAGCTCCTTCGTGTGCTGTCAATTTATATTTATTGACTGGCTTTAATTGTGGAAGCGAGAAAAGCTTAAATTGCTCTTCGGAAGCAATCACAACTTTATGTGGACCAACACCAGGACCATCTTGAAAATCTAATGGAACGTTCATCTGATAAATGAAACAAAAATTAATTAAATTGGATAAAGAAAAACTTTCTTCTTCCTTACAGCATCAAACAAAGCGATGGAAATGACAGGAGCTCGATGTTTAATTTGAATTTCTTTAGCAAGTTGACCAATGATTGGCTTTGGCGACTCATCAGGTGTTGTTCCTGTTCGTTGTGGAATGTGAAGAACAAAGATTGAGACCAATGATGAATTTGTACCCGACCATAAGGATGGAATCGTTGCATGAGCTGAAGGAATGAAAAAAAAATTAAAAGAATTTGCAAACTTTTTCTTTCAATTCTCTTACCATTTGTAATGTAAGTTTGTGCGAAAGTCAAACAACGAATCATTGATCCCATTCCGTCATCGACAGCTCTTGCTTCAATTTGACGTTCAACTGGACGAGTTTCAGCTGGAATTGCTGGTTGATTATTTCTTGTTGATCTTCCTTTACGCAAACGTCTGAAAGATTCACGCAACGACTTTTTGAATGATTTTCGTCTTGAAATTGGCTCGCCAGCTCCAGTCAAGTCATGCGGATTTAATGTACATTTATGTAGAACCGGTCGATTGTTTTTAAAATCATAAAGGACTAAACCATGAGCAGTTCCAGCTGACAACAATCCCCATTTTGTTTGCAAAGCAATACAAGTTATAGCTGCTGGCGGTTTAACTTGCAACACGCCTAATACTTCAACACCATCAGTCAAAGGTTGACTCTGCTCAAGTAAAGTTTGTTTCACTTTTAATGGGTCGTGTCCCTTCCAGACAAAGCCCAAATGTTCACCAACTAAGTCCATTGTTGTTGTTCGAACACCATCTGAGTTTGTCACTGGCAACTCTTCTAATGTTGCAACTACAATATTTCCAGCTGTTCCAGCGATTATTAAAACACCAGTTTTAGGACATAAAGCAATTTTCTTCACTGCTAAACGAGGATCATCTGAATATGGATCGAATTGTCCAGCTTTTCTAAAAGGGGGCTCGGAATCATCAAGCGGTTCATCGTCATCTCTTGGATGATCCAAATCGTCACTATTGCCAAACAATTGCGCGGTTTTCACATGCAACAAAGGAATCAAACAAACATCCGAACAATTCCAGAACTTCACTGATCCATCTTCATGACCGGTCAATAAAATGTCATATTCAGTGACGCCGGAATCATTTTCTCTCTCAGGAACTTCGCCACCGTTTATTGGCCATTCAATGTCGCTATATTTAGCATATTGATGAATCCCGGCTTGGACAATCTTATCATAAACCTCAGCAGTGACTTGTGACACTAAATGATTGCATGTGACGGCTGAAGCATGAAGTGAATGAAGATAAGGCGCATTAACAGGTGGAAGTGATTTTTGTGTTAAATCATAAGCAACGAGCTCTTCTTCTAATAGAACAATCAACACTTCAGCTTGTGGCTTCTCCACCAACTCATCAATTGATGTATGAAATGTCACGAAGAAGTCAATGACCTTCGATGTGAAATCGAATGCAACTTTCGTTCCATCTTTGCAATGAACAGAAACACATTGATGATCACCATAAGCTGATCGTGGCATTCCACCTGAGAACACAACTAACTCGTCATTGCCACGAAAGCCTCGAACAAGACGATCGATAGCTTTGCAAGGGTCGGGACCGTAAGGAACGTACTTTTGATTTTCCGGTTCATTCTTTCCATTCACATCCCAAGTCGCATAAGAACCGTCAGCATGGTACCAAGTGAATGTCTCACCATCAGCATTAATGTCAATGCCAACACTCATGCCATGTCCTGGTGACACATAAGATTGAATGACGTCGTTCTTCTCCAAATCATATAAAACTGCCAATCCACGATTGTAGGCAATCAACAATTGTTGTGGATTGTTTGGACGTTGCTTAACAGCTTCAATCGCTCCAGGATTTAATTTATAACTTGGTGGAAGTTTATCAAAAACAGTATCGTGATAAATTGTCGATTCCTTAATTTGAAATGTCTTTAAATCAAATTGATAAACATTTCCACCTTCCGTTCCAATCCAAAGAAGATCTTTGAGAAAAGAACAGCACAATGTTGACACTTTCTTGAACTTCTCCAAAGCAAGAGTTTTGATTGCAACAAGTAAATTGCCAGCCGGCTCCCATAATGTAAGTTGATTATTTGATGTCAGCGATAATAATCGACCGTTTCCAGGAATGAATTCCAATATTTGAACCAAACAATCAGTTGGCGTGGGATTTGTTGATGTAATGATTGGCGTTGTTTGTCCATAAAATTCAACGCCTGGTTGTCCAAAGACTTTTATAACGCCGGTTGTTGTACCAATCGCCATTAAATTCAACACCGGATCATATGCCAATGATGATGGTTTGTGTGGGAATCCATGTTGGACAGTCTACAATTTGTTTTATGAAAAAAGACAAGAAATGTTGATTAGTCACTTACATGATGAGTCATTCAGTCAATATCAAAGTAGTCACAACGACGACGCGCTTTTTTCTTTTCGTACTTTGTAAGACTTCTCGATATTAATTTTCATATATTTAAAATCTTTCCTCACATCAATACTTTGACTCGATATCATGTTACGCAATATGACATGATTGAAAATATTAAATTGATATCTTTGTTCAAGTTTGAGTCAGATATCTGGTTTTGTTTCAATGTGCACCTTCTTTGATTTTGAATGGGAATTTGTGTTGGCATTGTACCAAAATGTTATGATTACTCATTAAACATTGCAAGATTTAATATTTAATGAGTAAGGCGTTGTCTAACGATAACATCGTAAGAATTCTTATCTGAAGTAGAAAACTGATTTAGTTGGAAGAAAAAAAACTCAAGTTTTGTATTCACATTTACGTGGAGTTTTTACGCAATGAAATCATGTTTAACTTTAAACGAACAAAAAAAGATAAAACGATAAGAGATAACAGAAAACTTTTGCATTTGATATTTAATTCATTTTATTGAACGTTCGTGTGCATTGAAGGCATGATAGTTTCGAAAATAAATTATTCGTTAGCTTCATTTAACGCGTACTCTTCAGTGCTTCATGTCAACTAACAAATGCTTATCAACATATGACATAACTCATAAACATCTTATCTAAGTTTTTCCGAAAACTCACTTAAACAACTTTGTGATAAATAGAAGCGACAAGAAAAACTTGTTACACCTAAAATATAAAAATTGAGAAAGAAACAATAAATAAAACGAGGAGAATATTTATGAAAAAAGTGCTTCAAGCACACCTTGTAGCACCTTCGAGCAGTTTTCATTGAAAATCAAAGAAGAAAAAAGAATTACTTTCGGTGCTTTCAGCTGATAAGAAATTATGGTGTTTTCTAAATAAATAAATCAAACAACGATTTGTAATGCAAACGTGTAAACTTTTTCATTCTCCTATCGCTCTTTTATTTATGTGGCAAATTATTATTTATTGAGTTGACTCACTTACCTTTCTAAATGCATACAATTCCTTTTGTAATTTTTGACGTTCAGCGGATGGCTGTTGATTTCCTTTCGATCGAATAAACTTTAACATGATGACTGTTATTTTAAGCACAAAAAATCGTTAATTAATCTATGATGAAGTCAAACTTTAATGCATTCTCAAGAGAATTGAATGACAAAGAGTGCAGAGTTGTTTTTTCTGTAATGAAGAAAAAAAATAAACAATAAAATTTCATTAGATCGACATATATGTAAGTGGTGTAAATATAAAGAAGCATGGCTCTGTTTTATTTCAATGTTATGCATGCTTGCACAATTGTGCACTATGCATGTTTGTGAGAACGACACAGAATTTAAAAACGACCTTCGAATGCGTGAGACGATTTTGTTTATTAAAAATTCAGCTTTATGGAATGCTCCATTAAGATATCAATATCAAAACAAGAAATCTTTGAATAAAATATTCCAGATTGCTCAAGATGAAATTTTTGTTTCTATTCAAGAATAAATAAAATAAAAATTTGCACATTTCTTTTACCTGACGAATTGTTTTTGCATCTCGCTCTTACAAATTCATTTCTTAGGAAGAAAAAACATTTCGAAGGTGTACAGAAGGAGAAGAAGACATAAAAAGAAAGACTTCTTCTTGTGAGAAATCTGGATTTCAGAATTCATTTCTTAATTCGTAAATTTATGCAATAAAATCTTGAATTTCTTCTTGAATTGAAACAAATGCTTTTTGAGGTCACAATTTGAAGAAAAATCAACAGGTGTGACAATCCGCCGTGATTTTTCGGGAATGATCACATTCTAATTTAGTGAAACTGGCTGTTGTTTATTGTGTATGGTTCATAGTTGAAGAGCATAAAATTTTGCTATTTAAATGTTGACGTTTGAATGTATTGAGAATGAGTTCGAAGCGGAATAAAAAAAAGTGTATGGAAAAGTTCAACTGCGCTTACCTCTTCAAATAAATTATCCAATGGATCAGGATCAATTATTTCCCACTGTTATCACCACGAATAACAAAGTTTAACTGATAACAACAAGGTAGAAAATGTAATAATGCGTGTAATCGAACAAGAAAAAAAACCACTCCCAAATCAATTTTGTTAAAATTTTGATTCAATTTATATAAATTTTCACTTCGGTTTATAACAATATCAATCTTAAACGTTTAAGAACTGCTTTGATATTAACTTTTGCTCAAAAATTAATCTATTTTCCAGGTAAAATAGAAATAAATACGGGAGAGATAAAAAATAGCGAACAAAAAATTGATTATCCGAAGAACTGTTTTATCCGGAGAACAAGGGGAATTTAAAGTGTTTTGATTGCCAAACAAACTAAATCTGAAAAAGTTTCTGAACAAGCTCATTGAGCAAGTTCCAAAAAATTTTTTAAACAAAAAGTCAACATTTTGATTAAATAAAATTTATTTCTGATTTACCCTTTGAGATAGTAAGACATTATTTTCAATTATTATAAATATGGAGTTTCCACATCTTGGAAAACATTGTAGTAAACAATATTGTAACAAATTAGGTGAGTTTAAATGATTTTTAGTTTTGCAAGTCATTTACAAAGAAACTTCTTGATTGTTCCAGATTTCTTACCTATTTCATGCGATGGCTGTGATGATATTTTCTGGTAAGATGATGAAATATCCTTCAAAGGACATTTATATCTTTATTCTTTATAAAGAATGGTCATTTTGATAAAATATTTTTTTTATAATTTAAGCTCCGAACATTATTCCTACATCCAACACGATTGTCCTAACGCAAATAAAAAAGATAATCAAGTTCCGATATGCCCTTTGTGTATGAAGCCTGTGTCATGTGTAAAAGGACAAGAAGATAGAGCTGTGAGCGAGCATATTGACAGTTATTGTAAACAGCAAACAAAAATCTACACCAATAGTTGTACATTTGGAAAGTGTAAAAAGCGAGAGCTTGTTCCATTTAATTGTAGTACTTGCAGACAAAATTTCTGTTTGAAACATCGACATGCTGATGTCCATCAATGCAAAGGAAAATCTCATGCCCAACGAGAAATGTTGGCGTAAGTGATAGAATTCGAAAACAAAAGTTAAAAATTAATTTTATTTACAATTTCAGTCAAGCAGCTTTACGTAGGGTTCAAGGAAATCAAAACAACAATCATGAAGTCTTCAAAAGTGTTCAAGGAACAATGAGTGAAGATGAAGCTTTAGCTCGCGCAATAGCAGCATCTATGCAAGATAATCATCAAAGTCCAATAACTGTCGGAGACAGTGCATCTTCAAGTCATGATAAGAATAAGTGTGCTATTTCATAAGTCTCCTTAAAAACCTGGTCGAGTGTTTCGCTTATATACAAAAAAAGTTTTTGGTCCAATTCATTAATTCAATTAATTTGTCGCTTAATGTTTGATAAATTCATATTTACACTGTTATTTACAATTCCATTCCCTTGAAACTATTATGTACTGAATAAAGTTTGAAATTACTATCAGATCATACAAAAAAAAACTGTTTCATAAAGTTGCGTTGTCATCTTCAGTTCCTCCTCATAATAAAATATTGTTCTGGATATTTCTATTGCTAAATAGGACATGTAAATTTACATGAATCATTTCTGCTAGCAAAACAAGTTTGCGACTTTGCGAGGCCCCTTAAAACTCTCAATTGCTCACTTTTGTGACTGAACTTACAAACAACGCTATTGCTCACTCGCTCGTTGCCCAAACACCAGAAATCTGGTCTGTAAAAAGACAAAATTAAAATTCGTATTATTGCATTCAAAAAGCAAGCCTGTGAGTTTAAAAACTGTCGGAATATGAAGAGTCATAGATAAATGGTCATGGAATAGTGAAAGCAAGTAGCTGGATTGTGTTTAAAGCCATAAATAGAAGTTTTATATTTTGGGTGTGTTAAAAGTGAAAAAAATATTACTTCTGAAAAGAATTGTGAAAGAAAGCAAAGCCATCATTTATTCCATAAATTAAAATAGTAGTGATCTATTTAGAATCGAGGAACATCGGCAGTGAATAGTTTTTAGTCTAATCAGTACACAAAGTTATTACGCAAATGATTCTAAAAGTTAATTTTTAAAGCTTCCCACAACAACAAAAGTTTTTCTCTTCCCTCCTCGCGATTTGTGTATCTGCGTATCAAGCGATAGTGGAAAAAATTGTTTTGTAAAAAAAAACATCATGCAAACTTTTGAGAAATCTCGTATTAATCAACTTCTTCACTCAATCCCTCACATAAATGTTTCATTGCATTTGGTCAATAGTACCTTTAATCCCAACAGCGATGTATACATTGAGGTAAGTAAAACTGAATCATTAAAAAAATTCGAATTGATAAAGAAAAAATACTTGAAAAGTTCCACGCACTTAAATAACTTATAAACACGTCGTCGTTGGTGTGCCTTACGCAAACCGTATTGAACAGGAAGTGAGAAACACCTTCATGGATATTTTTCTTCTTTCTCGTCGGTTAATATTTGCATGTTGAACGTAAATCATGAAATTATTTAATTACATTTAAACAAAAAGTAGAAAAGCTCCATGTTGTATTTGTTTCTCTAAAACAAATGCTGAGAAAGAAAAAAAAAGAAACGAAACTATTCAAAGACAAATGCGAAAAAAGCATTTCATGAATCGATTGAGGCAAACGAAACAAACAAATGGGACAGGACAAAAATCGATAAATATGGCATGTAGAAGAGATGAAAAGAACTAAAAATCATGGAAAAAGAGTATAAAAATATGTGGATGTAAAGATGCAGTTCATTGATGCCAACATGTTTTGCACCACAGTCGTTTCGTTTCGTTCAATTCATGAATTGCGGAATGGAACGTTAATGAAGAATAAATATCACGTTATCGAACTCGTTAAAAATTTCTAACAAAGATAACGAGAAACCATGTTAAAATTATGAATCACACACTCGTTCTTATCATCTTTACTTAGTTATTAGAAAATAAAAACAAGACAGTTAAGCCAGCTTTTAAAAATAATTTTTACCTTGATGCAGTTTTTAATTGTTTTTGATCTTTCACTTTATATGTCTCATCTATTATTAGCTAAATGATGCGACTACTGTTGCTGTCTTATCTCTTTTCATTTGTTCATTCATTAATTCTTTCATTCTTTCTTTCGATCTGAGAAATAATGAATAAGAATAAATTTCTTTTGAAAAGCAATCCAGATGACTTTATAATAAAAATATTTCTATTTAAATCAAAAAAAGAAATTAAATGATCAGCATAAACAATTTTTGTTAGCGCAATCTCAGAAAAGAAAGAAAGAAATAAATTCTAGTTGTTCTTCATCTCAAAACGTTTCAAGATTTATGTAAGACTTGAGTTTCTTCAAGAGGGCATTTCTCTTTTATTTCTGATTCATTTATTCTGATTCAAATTATCTTAAGAGGCTAAGTAGATTAATTTCCTTTTCTTGATGTACGACAAAGCATTGTTAGAATTGTGCGCTTGTGGCTCATGACTCATAAGGAAAAAAATGCTTATCATTTACATAAATATAGCAAAACAAGACCTTTTTCATATTCAAACTAGTTTTGTCACGTGTTAACTAGAACACAAGAGCTACATAGTCATTTCATGTTCAACACATAAGACAAAATATGAAGGAAAGAGCGCTGCTTTTAATAACAACAGAATGAATAAACATTAGAGAAGAAGCAAGAGAGAAGAAAGAAAAACATTTGCTTCCAATTTTAAAACATTGAACAGCAAAGACGAAGCAGATCCATAGTCCAATTTTTCAAAAAATATCTATAACTCTTGTCGAACGAACATTCAGTTTGTTTCATGTGTATGAAATTTTATGTTCTGGTTAATTTTTTTGTTGATTTTATTGCCTTAAATGCAACAATTTTCTGTAAGCAGTGATAGAGTTTGTGTCGGGCCCTCATCACTCATGATTTCATTTCATGTTTTATGCTTTAATGACACACACACGCACGTTCGACATTTAGAATCGCTGGCAAAGGGAAAATTTTAAAATGTCAAAAACTCACGTCGGACCCCAAGATAGAAATAAATAAACTTAAATTCTCTTTATAAATTCCAAAGTAAACAAAAAAATATTTTCCGCACACTCAAATGAAACGTTTTTTGTGTATTCTGTCACCTGGTCTATTTGAAATAATCTCTCGGGTTTTTTGCATGAATTAAATAAGTTTCGTCCTTGACTTCGTCTCTGCCATGTCGAAAATATGCAATGATGTCATCTTTAGATAAAATAAATAAATAAAACGAAATCGTAAATGATTATTGAATTACTGCCATTTACGCTTCGTTTTTATCTTTTCTCTGCTTTTTTCATATTTCATATCAAGAGAGGAAATGAAATTTGCATTGAAACGAGACAAATAAAAAGTAAAATTTACTTTGGACATAAATTTAAATTAATTTGCATAGTCGTAATTCTCATCGATATCCGTTGAAGTAATTCGATTATAATTGTTGCTTCTTTCGATTTCAATTCTTTTCTTCTTTCCTCAAGCTATTATTAATTCTTTTTCATTTCAATATTTTTGATTATTGCGTAAGGCATAATACGACGTTAATAGAATTTAATGTAAATCGTTTCCTCCAACCGCCGGTTAGTAATTAAAAAGCGAAAGAAATCTTTTCTTTGAATCAAAGGATTAATAAGAAATTATCAAGAAAATGTTTCATCATTTTTATTCGAAGTTTGTTGTGTGTTGATTGAAACTAAAAAAGTTTCTTTTCCTGATTCGACACAAAGTTTTCTTTCTGTAAGGTTCAAACCTAGTTTAGAGCTGATAATGAATGTTATAAAAATATATTTATGATGTTTGTTAGATGGAGATAATCATTTGAAGACCTTTTTCTTTCTCTTATCAATTTTAGAGTCTTACAATTCTTGCATCGATCCCAGCAGCCATTCTCATTTTATCATTATTCTTCTTGCTTCTTTATTTAATGACACGATGTTGTGATCGTAAATCGAAGAAGCAAAGAACGTTTGGATGCCAAAAATGTACACTAATATTCATAACAATTCTTTGTTGTGGAGCAATTGGCGGTGGTAAGTTCACTCACTTCTCCGACATGACGACTTGAATTTTAAAGTTCATTTATTTCCCTTATTAGGCTTGTATGGCAATGATGACCTGCATAATGGATTAGTTCAAGTTTTTAATGCTGGCAAACAATTGAATCGTCTTTTCATTAACGTGAGGAATCAGGTAATTTAAATATTTACTTTTCAAACTTTATGCAACGACAACATGAAGTTTGTTTGTTAATTTCCATTCATTCATAAATATCTTTAGACGAACTACGTGTCGAAGACTTTAAAGGACAAAACTTTGACATTGGACATTGATGATTTGTGGGATTTGCCGGTGTCAAACTCAACTGCACTTACGTTGATGATGGACACGGCAAAAATGGTGACGACACATACGATGGAAGCTGTTAATGGAATCGACACCGCTCTCTACTTCATTCGACCGAATCAGTCTGATTTGTTGCTCAAAGAACTAAACGATGAATATGAGTTTTATGAGTTATTACGATGGCCAACAACTTTAGGATTCTTAACATTCCTTTTGTTCTTATGCACGGTCTTGGTTATTGGCGTTGCAAGAAACTCGCGATGTTTACTCATCTTCTTCGCTGTTCTTGGACTCTTCACAGTTGCCATTTGTTGGCTACTGTCAGGAGTTTATCTCGGCACATCTGTAGCAATAGCTGACTTTTGTGATGCACCACATCAACACATTTGCTCGCAACAACGATTGCAATACATTTTTCAAACGAATTGTGGTGCTTCGGGAACAAATCACTTTGTTATTCGTTTGACAAATTCAAAGGAAAATATTGACGAAGCTAAAAGAAATCTTCGTATGATGGAAGATATGGGAAGAAGAGTCTTCCCAACACAAAATATTGCACTTAGAGTTGCACACATCCATCAAGTGCTTGATTCCAGTATCAATTCACTTTCAAGTAAATATTTAATGTTTAAAACTTCTTTGATTGTTTAAAATAATTTTTAAAATTTCATTTTAGATCTGACAGAATTGCTTGATAGTCGTGCAATTCATGCACATTACTCAAGCGCTTCCCGAAGCTTCTGTCATGGTGGATTATTTGGATTAGCATTGATGATGGTCGCGACTGTTGCAACAGCTTTTCTCTTAACAATTCTCGTCTGTGTTGATTCACATACTTGGATTTATTTGACGAAAAGGTGAGGAATGAAAATTCAGTTTTAAAATAATTCACAATAAATAAAATTTTCTTCTTTTTATAGACGTCCATATCAAGACAAAGCAGAAACAGTTCCACTCTTTCCAGCATCTTCATCAATGTCACCAACAGCTCCAATCACCAGTGGAACGTCAACAATTAATCGAACACTTTTGCATTCGCAACAATTTACAGCTCATGGCGGCGGTGCACATGGAGCACGCAATGGAAATGCTCGAGGGTTGGCAAATCAATCACTAAATAGTGGCGACTCTCCGCCACCCACATATGATGTCGTTGTGCATGACATTTCGTTACAAAGGCATGGCTTCTTTTATTATAAGTTTTTTTTTATGATTTTCCACTCTTTTTTCCGAAGTCTTTCCCTTCTAAAATGGTTAATGCGCAAATTTTATGTCCATAGTTTTAGTCTTGGTCTGGGAAATGTTATGTTGTCGTTATTGAAACGACAGGGTAAATATAAATGTTCTAGTTCTTCACCATCTTCTTCTAAATATTTTTTTTAATTCATTTTTATTTCTTTCTAAGTTTCCTTTTTTATGTTTATTCCATTCATTGATCACTCACTGATCACATTTTTAATTCATTCCAAAGCAGAATTGCATTTCAATGTTGTCAATAGATTTATGTTGTGATTTATGTACATACATAAAATATTTATGTTCTCGACGTAGTTACTCAAAATCTAATTTTAAAATCGTTTTAATAGATTGTCGGGTCATCAAACTTTGGGACGATTGCCATCACATCATTCTGCACATTTGGCTGGTCCTAATAATGGGAAGTATGCGACATTGAGCAAACAATGCAAAACTCTTGAATCAAATGATTTTTACTGAGACTCGCTGAGCTGCACGGCGAGTGCAGATAAAGGTAATTGGAATTGTAATTTAAATTCAGGGAAATTTCAAAACTTTCTCATTCTTCTAGACAAAGACGAATGCGATAAAGATCCAAGAGACGTTTCAGGCAATAATTTCAATCGTTTTGATCCAAAATATGTCAGTATTGGGCCGAAGAATCTCCGCAATAACCTTTCAACAAATCCAAATAAATGTGCAACTTTAAAACACGGTGGAAGATTTGGAGGGTCGCTCAGTCCAAATCCTAAGAATATTGCTCAACCTGTCATCCAACCACCACCCCCACAACCTCAACATTTTCAACTACAACAACATCACCTTCAAAAACCGAATAATCAACAACTTGAAGTTCAAACTTATCAATTACAGCAACAGCAGCAGCAACAAACTTATCAACAACAAGCAAATGAATTACAACAAAGTTATAATGTTGCGACAGTGTCACGCGATTATACCCAACAATATCCACCCACAACTCTCCCTTATAAGAAACCAGGAACTGGATTTACTGAAACGTCAAGTATTTTGAAGAAACATCGCGAAGAAGTTCATGAAATGGCAAAACCATCCGTCTTTAGTATCGAAACATCGCATCGCCAACCTTCTGAATCGCGACAGTCAAAATCAATTTCCATTATTAATCAACCGCTGCCAGAAATTCCGAAACAAGCTCAAATTAATAATCCACAAGTTCTCTCTGCTGCCAATCTCAATAATTATCGTTCATTGCAACGTCCACAATCGTCGACATCAAAGTCAAGTTATCCTAGTTCAACAATGCAGAGAAGTCGAGAGTCAAGACCATCTGTACCAGTGAAAGCTTTAGCGCCACCAATTCTACCACCAAAGAATCGACAACAGATGAGAAATTCACAGCAACAGATGCAACAGCAAAAACCTTCCAGTCATAGCTATAATCAACAATATCAGATGCAACAACAGCAACAGAATTATCCATCAAGAAGTTATGAACGTGAAAGATCAAGAGAAAGAAGTAGTGGACGGTCTTTTGATGATAGTCATCAATATCGATCATCATCGTCAAAGCAAATGCAACAACAGCAACATCCGAACTTCCAGACGTTGCCACATCATCATCATCATCCCACGCCGTCGTACACAACGCAAGGAACGAACACAAGAAGCAATAGAAAGGCGGATTCAAGTAAGTCACTACAAAGAAGTTCACGTGATGCATCACACCCAAGATTTGAAAATTATTCAGCGACTGAGCTTTAACTACTAAAGATCTTGTTGTCTTACATGTATAACTTCGAAAAAGAATAGCGAAGAAGAAAGCATCGTCGGAAATAATCCGCGATGCATAAACCTAACTTTAACTTTTCCCTCTACTGACGAAATATGATCTCATAACTTCTTTCTCTTTTCCTTCTTCATTTATTCCCTTTCAAATATTTTGTTTCATTTCAAAGATGATAACAAAATGAAATCAAAATTGAAAAAATTATCCCATTCTCGTCTCCCGTTAGTGAATAAATAAATAAATACGAAAATGGAATTTAAAAATAAAAAAAGAAAAGTAAAATTAAAACTCAATACGTAGATTATAAATTTATTGAAGTTAAGTAAGAGTTCAGATTGCGATTTGAGAAGCAAGACGAGCCTTAGAGTAGACAAAAAAGAAAAAGAAAACAGATGAAAGTAATGTTTCTCGTCAATTTTTATCCACCCACACACATAAAATAAACTTGAAAGTTGAGCATTTTATTAGATTGCAGATGAAATAAGTGAAAGAAAATATTGAAATTAAGAAATGAAAATGAAGAAAAAAATGTTAAATAATTATTCGTTTTATTTGTAATGAAATAAAATAATGAATGAAGAAATGATGATTACAAAGTATCGAAAGATTAATAAGAGTGATTATGGAATTTAAGTTTAACTATTTAATTAAGAATGTTCTTGCTCTTGAATAAGTAAAGAAAAAAATGAATGTTTGAAGAGAGCATAAATGAATCTGATTAAAACTTCTTGAAACATACAAATTCACAATGAGCAAGGATTTGCTTTTAAAAATGTTCTTATCTAGTTAAGAATTCTACAAAGCGAACATTTAAATAAAAGAAATTTTCTGATCAGGGATCTTATCTACAAACATTTAAATTGTCATCGTTCATTGCAACTTGCAAGATATCTACATAGAAAGAGATATAAACATTTAAAAGATATTAAAAGTAGAAATGCACAGAATTGTATTATAAGTTTAAATGAGTCGTACTAACGAGAGAAAAAGCAACATCAAAAAAATTTTAAAAATGCCATGGAAGTTTAAGATTTTCAGTCTTCTAAAAAGTATTTCGAACTCATTATTTACAAAATTCATAATTATTACTCGACTATAAATTTGACTTCAGATTTTTATACAAATATTTTGTAATTTGAGAAGAAAAAAGATTCTCCAGTGATTTGACACATGAAAGAAACACAATTTAGTTAAGTTATGGAAATATTAAAATACAATGATTTGTGAGATCGAGAAAATTGGAATTAGTTCTGGTGGATGTCAATACATAATGAATTCGTTGTATTCAACAAACCAAAGAAATGATTTCTCAATGCAATGTCACGTTGTTTATGCTACAAAAGATTTTATTGCTTTTCTTAGAACTTTTGACTTTCTAGACCGTAAAAATATTGAGACTTATTTCTCTTCATTTCGCGTGAATCAGATTTGAAAAAAGATGAAGACGAAAATCTAAGAATTACATTGAAAGTGTGCCATAATGAAGAAATCTTATAATGAGAATATCTTTTTGTAGATATTTAACTTAAATAGTAAATTGTAAATAGAATGTAATCAATTCTAAGATTGGGACGTGTTTATATTCCAAAAGACAATGATGTCTCCACCTACCCACAATCTATTTTACACGACTATCTTGAAAGCCTCTTACATGAATATTTGCTACATTACATTTCCCTATTTTTACCTTTTAAAGACTTTTTAATGAAAATTAATGATCTACCTATGAAAAACATAAAAACTTTTTACTTTTAATTTCCTTGACTGCGTTTTCCTTCTACATTGAAAAAACGGCGACGAATGCGAAAGAAACATTAAGAAAGCATAATAATATTAAAAGTAATTCTTTAAAGTATTCCTTAAACTTTCCCGAAGATATTTAATAACGACTATCGATAGTTTAGATGAATTTTAAAATGAAAAACTTTTTTTAAAACAAAATTTAATATGTAAGCTGGTAAGAAAACCAAATTTGAAGACTAATAATTTGGCTAGAATTTATTTCACAAATTTAACAACTCACATTCATTAATTAAATCACAGATTAAGGAAAAAAGTAAAAGAAATGAATTAAATCTGTAAGATTCTAAGAAGACAAACAAGTTTTCATACTATTTAAGAATTGAAGATCAAACTAAATATTTAAAGCATAAAGATGAAAAAAAGATTAATTGTTGAAATAAAATCTAAACTTGATAAGATTGTAGATCAAGAACTGCATGTATAGGTAAAACGTTATACTTACATGCATTTAGTTGCATCAAATAAAGTTTAAAAATTTTATCATTTTATTATGTAAATATCTACACTAAAGGAATTCTGTTTAGCTTAAGTTTTCTTACCTCTTCCTTCTTCTTAATGCTTTAATCATTTGTCATATTTTAATAAACCTAAATGGATATTTCTTTTGAAACATGAAGAGAAATTTGGATAAATCAGTTGATTTTCTTATCTAAACATAAAATTGGATAAAAATCTAATAGAAGGTTAATAAATTAGATGAAAACAAAAATCGAGAGATTGTTTCTTTGTTTGTAAAGAATATTGGAAGGAAAAAATAAAGCTAAAAATATAAATAAAAAAAAATTGTTTTATCACTATTTAACGGGTTCTTTTGGCGAGTTCTTAGAATTTGATGCACAATGTGACATTAGATTTCGTTTGATGGTGTGAAGGTCAGGGGTTTGTTAGGTGGACTGTGTTCACTTTCTGTTTGGGAACTAGAAAATGTCGACCAAAAAGCCCTGAGAATGCATAATTTTGTTTTCAGTCAAACTACTCTTTCAGTATGAAGTGAGTTCTCAAGAAGGCAAGACCGATTTTTCTGTTCAAGTATCACGTGCATTAAAAAGTCATAAACTATCAAATTGGAGAAATTAACAATTCAAAATAACATCAAATTAATTTGTGAGGATAAATCTAATCCCTAAAGAGAAATTTTTCAAACAAGAATGAATGAATTTATTTCTGTTGTCAATAAATTGCAAGACGCTTTAAGCAACGTCTATACCGATACATCTAATGAAATTCATTTGCCACAAATCGTGGTTATTGGATCACAGGTAAGCTTGCCTTTTTTTATTAAGAAATTCCCGCCTGAATTTCAATGTGATTTAACCTAAAACTTTTTGACTATCGCATCATTAGAGTGCTGGCAAATCATCTGTGATTGAATCTATTGTTGGACGATCTTTTTTGCCTCGTGGAACAGGAATTGTAACACGTCGACCTTTAATTTTGCAACTTATCAAACAAGAAGAAATTAAAAATGTGAAATGCGAGTCAAGCGAAGAGATCTTCCGTATGTTTTCGAAAAAATTGAGACAATTCAGTAAAAACATGGATAATTCTAATAATAAATTTTCATTTCATGAAGGCATTGCACCAACTGATGACAATGACGTAGGTAATTGGTTAGAAGGTTAGTTAAAACACAATATTAGAAATAAGTAAATATTTTTTTGAGATACTTTAACATTTTAGAGGAATTTTCAGATCAAGAAGATGAAGTAGATGAAGACGAGGGTAAGTTCTGATCTTTTATTTTGTTTTATTAAAAAATTATTGTTGTTATACTCTAATTAGATGAGTTATCTGACGAATGGATAGAATTTCTTCATAATCCTGAAAAGAAATTCACAAATTATTCTGACGTCTGCAAAGAAATTGAACGTCAAACTGATATTGTTGCTGGTAAAGATAAAGGAATTTCCGACGAGCCTATCAGTTTAAAAGTTTATTCGCCACGTGTGGTTAACTTAACATTAGTCGATTTGCCTGGTTTCACAAAAGTTGCAGTTGGTGATCAGCCGGAAGACATCGAAGATCAAATTAAAAACATGGTGATGAATTACATCGACAATCCTAATTCAATAGTTCTAGCTGTGACTGCAGCAAACACTGACATTGCCACAAGCGAAGCTTTAAAGTTTGCTAAGCAAGTCGACAAAAATGGTGAACGAACCGTGGCAGTCTTAACAAAGTTGGACTTAATGGATAAAGGCACGGATGCCTATGATATTTTAAGCGGCAATGTCTACGAAGTCAAATTGGGAATAATTGGAGTTGTCAATCGCTCACAGCAAGACATCATCGATAAGAAAGGAATTGATGATCAACTTAAGAGTGAAAGTGAATTCTTTGAAGAGAATTATCCGAAATTGGCTAAAAAAAGTGGAACGACATATCTTGCTAGTAAACTCAGTCGAATCTTAATCAGTCATATTAAGAAAACTTTGCCAGATTTGCGTAAACGCATAAAACAGGGGAAATTGACACAAAAGAAGGAACTCGAATTATATGGAGCTGAAATCATTGATAAGACAGCAACTTTCTACGACATCGTCAATGAATTTGTAAACTATTATCGGAAAGTTATAGAAGGCAGTTCTAACTCAAACATTAAAATTTATAGAATTATTCATGAAGATTTTAGCGAAAACTTACTCGAAATAATTCCCAACATAGATGAAATATCTAAATCATCAGACATCAAAAGTATTCTTGAAAAAAGCATAAGACCAAAGCTTTTCAAGTTGCCATATTTTGATAAATATTTTGAGGAATACGTCAGTCACTTTATAGAAGAACTTCGTGGGCCTTCGTTAGATTGCGCAGAAAAAGTTTCTGATGAAATGAAATCAAATGTCAATAAATTGGGAACAGAATCACAAATTTATCTTGATCGATTTCCCATATTATATGAAAAACTGTTTGCCGCAACTCATAAGCTCATTGAAAAATGCTTGTGTGAAGTCAGAAATTGGATTGAGTTTGAAATTAACCGGCAATTAGCTTACATCAATTTTGAACATCCTGACTTTGATAAAATTTCATTCATGAAAACTGAAAACGAGGAAAATTTACGCCCAGACGAAATGGGACAGAAACTTTTGGTCATTTACAATGTACTTATAAAAGGTGAAAACAAAAATGACAAATTAACCGAATCTGAAAAAAAAAATTACATGATCCTCAAAGAACTCGTTACGAATTACTTTTCCATCGTTCGAAAGCAAATTCAAGACTTAGTTCCAAAAAATATCATTTTTGGCCTCGTTAACACAGTCCATAAAGAATTGAAGAATATTCCAACAGAAATTCTTGCATCAACGAATGGCTCGTACGATTTTATGGAAGAACCAGAAGACATAAAATCAAAACGTAAAAACATTGAAAAGAAATTGGAGGTAAGTTTGAGAAATTAACTTTATTTAATTATTAATTTAAAAGCAATAAGCTACGATTCTGACACTTTACGTGACATGTAACTCATTTTCATCGACTTTTATTATAATTAAAATTTTGTTTACAATCTCCTAGGCTTATGAACGAGCTGAGAAGATCATTGGTGAAATCTTATGGATCAACTAATGAGAAAATTTGAAAAGCAAAAACACTTTTGGAACAACAAATTTTACATTCATATTTCACCATTTAACTTCTTTCATTCTTTTATCTAGTTCCTGAAACATAATTAAAAATAAGTTAAGTTGATCATAAGCTTATGAATCCTAGGCTTATGAACGAGCTGAGAAGATCATTGGTGAAATCTTATGGATCAACTAATGAGAAAATTTNCAACAAATTTTACATTCATATTTCACCATTTAACTTCTTTCATTCTTTTATCTAGTTCCTGAAACATAATTAAAAATAAGTTAAGTTGATCATAAGCAAATGTTAAATATCAACCTATTTGTCGAATAAAAATATAAACCGCCAATAAATAGTTTTAATAATTTTCACAATGTCGACAGCCATTTCCATACTCTGACTAAAGCTTATAAAAGTTTTAATTTATTTATCAACTATTTCATATCAATCAAAGTTTGAATGTATTTCTGTAAGTGAAGTGGCGATAAGTTTATAACACGAGCATTAAACAGCCTAAAATTTCATTTTCATTCATCAATCGACAGTTTTCAGTAAATCTTTCCAGCGACAATCAGTTTTTCTATTCTTAGTGCGAAATGTTGAAGATTATTGCAAACAATTTATTACTGTTTGGACGAGGTTCAATTGACCAAGTTCGAATGGTTGCAACAAAGGCACAACATGCAGTTGATTATAAGATTCAAAACGAATGGAAAGATGCAAAGCCTTATGAAGATATTCCTGCATTATCAAAGTTTCAATTGACGAGAAGATTTTTACCCGGTGGAAAATATTACAAAAAATCTTTCACTGAAATGCACCGGTGACTTCAATGTTCAGTTTAATTAAAACATTTTATTACAATCAAAAATCTTTTCTTATAGCTTGATGAGAATTGAATATGGAGACATTGTAAAGTTTCCCAGTGTCTTGGGCCGACCAGAAATGTTAATGATTTTTAACGTGGAAGATTCGGAGATGTTGTTTAGGTTTGAGGGGCAATATCCATTCCGTCGTATTCTAGAGACACTTGAACATTATCGGAAAACGATTCGACCTGAAATTTACAGCGAGTATGCAAGTTTATTTCAAGGGTGAGATTCATTAAAATTTTAATTTCTAATCAAGAAAATTGAAAAGTTCGATTTCAAATAAGGCAGCATGAAAAATGGCATAGAACAAGAACGTTAGTGAATCCAGTTTTGTTAAAACCAGCTACCGTCAAACAATACATCCCACAGGTTGAAGAAATTGCCAAGGAATTTGTTGAAATGTACGTTGGTTAAAAATATTAAATTTGACATAATATTCAATGTGAATTACATTTTAAAGGATTGTTAAAAAACGAGATGAAAACAATGAAGTTCCAGCACAATTCAGCGACTATGCTAACATGTGGAGTATGGAATCGATTACATGTATCACATTAAATCGACGACTAGGAATTTTAAATCAAAATTATCATGACGAGAATGCTGAAAAACTGATAAAGGTGCGAAGATAAGTGACTGGATCAATCTATGAAGTAGTTCAAGTGTTTGTTTTTTTTTGCTATTTTTAGCTGATAAGGCAATTTTTTGTATTGACCATTGACTTTGAAGTTAGTGCATCAATATGGAAATATTACGAGACGAAAGGTTTCAAAAAACTGATGGATGTTTATGATGGCATGACAGAGTGAGAGACGAGAAAGAGTGAAATTTATGTAATTAAATTTATTATTTATTTTTAAACAGCATCATACTGTATTATGTAGAGAAATCGATTGAAGACATTAAAACAAAACCACCAGGAGGGGGTCATGAAGAAAGTATTCTCGAAAAACTTGTTAAAATAAACAAGAAAGTTGCTGTTGTTATGTGTGCTGACTCCATGCTTGCTGGGGTTGATACAACATCTTCAGCTTTCATCGGCATTCTGTATTGTTTGGCAAAGAATCAAGACAAGCAGGAAAAGCTCAGAGAAGAATTAAGAAACATATTGCCGGAAAAAAATTATAAATTAACGCCTGAAAATATGCAAAGTATGCCTTACCTTCGAGGAGTAATTAAGGAAGGTCTTCGTCTTTATCCTCCAACTGCAGGAAACATGCGTGCTGCTGGAAGTGACATTGTATTAAGTGGATATCGTGTACCTAAAGAAACACAAGTGGTTATGGGAACAACTCTTGCGCATTATGATGAGAAACTCTTTCCTCGACCAAAAGAATTTATACCGGAACGTTGGCTTAAAGACAATACTGATCCACAATGTCCACATTCTCGGAATTCTCATCCATTTAGTTTTCTTCCTTTTGGATTTGGCCCAAGAAAATGTGGTAGGAAAAATTTATAAACAAAATTTGAAATCATTTATTTAATCCACTTTTTTTACTTTTCAAAGTTGGACACAGAATTGCTGAATTAGAAATTGAAGTGCTTTTGACAAGAATCATCCGTGACTATAAAGTTGAGTGGCATTATCCAGATATGAAAATCAGAAGTGTTATGGTTAACATTCCTGATGGTGATTTGAAGTTTAAATTCACAGAAGTTTAAAAAGACTTCATTCAATACATTTTGATGTTTTTCATTTTTATAAAATATTACAAAATATTTCGGAATGAACATTATCAATAAAAAAAGTCCAAATAAATATTATTTTGGAGTTCCATGACTTTTCTTCATTTTATCCATGATTTGACTGAATGTTGTTGTTTTCTTTTTCGACGCTGATGTAGCTTTAGGTGTTCTATTAGGAGTACCAAATTTTGTTGTTGAAGGCTCAGGAAGTTCATCTTCAAAATCAAATTCCATATTTTTTGAGTGTTGCCTACAAGAAAAAAAATTAATAATTTAAAATATTCACAGAAAGATTTTCTAAATTTACTGCTCTTTTGTCGGCATCTCAACTTTTGGTATATCTTCTGCTTTCTGAGGGGTTTTTCTTCCAGGGCATTTCCAATTTAGTTC